>JAVTVY010038375.1:0-17275 GCA_036873755.1 Hanleya hanleyi | reverse complement strand
GATATTCCACACCTTTATGACCCAGCTTACCCAATCTGTTATACCCAAATCTCATACATATGATAACATCACATTCCAGTGCTTGTTGAAAAAAGTACATAACCAAGTGTTTGGAAACACTGAAAACAATATACATGATATGAAATAATTAGTTTTAATCACCTATAAACTGAAGAGCTGAATAACACCTGTTCCAGTACTTACACAGAACATATGAAACAAACTTCCTTCTTCAGATAATCTTCCAAGAGATGATCCACTATGTACTTATTTTTATCACCATCGTACATCACCTCATGCTCAGCATCAAGGTATCCATCTATGCCACTCACAAGATGAAGAATTCACCCTTGATTTGCCTTGTACATGTATATGTAGACTGTAATGGTATACTTCGATTTTGACGAGGCTTATATCTGCCATATGTCCAATAAGCGATTGAGGGAAAATATTCACCAAACAAACTTCACAGCTGTAGACCTGCATGAAAGAACAGACAAACAAGAACCGTCATGTTGCTTTTCTCTGTTATACATGTATAACCACTTCTTGGAAGTTATGGCATATTTGCGAACATTCATAATGTACGATAGAAACATGAGAAATAAAGCATTTCACGAATCAACAATTCAATATCATGCAAATCATGTACATTGAAGGATGGTGTTTCGATGTGTAGACTTATACCTGCAGCTCCTTCTGGGTCTGTTTTCTGTTGGGGGTGGCTGTACACAACTTGCAGCTATCAAACTGGCTGTTGTTTTGGAATCGTCATTCTGTAAATATAGGAGTGACATAGAAAACTAGTTATATTGATTAAATGAGAGTCTTAACTGAGGCATGCATGTAATATCAGACGAAAAGAATATTCATGGGTATTATACTTGCGCATGTAAGAAGGCAGCAAGAACTATTGTATGTCATATGTGTCTGCAATGAATATATAAATAACCATTCTGCAAAGTGAGTCAGGGGCATTACATGAACATGGGGCCTGACTCTCTCATGCCTGGAACTTTGCCATGTCTCGATTCAGCAAGCTCAGGTAGAAGGGCTCTGGATTGAAAGTTGTTTAGATAACATTTGATGTTCCCACAGGTTTTTATCACAGAAAATTCTCTCGATGTGCAGCGCACAAGGTTCAACATTTCGCAAAACAGAATTCAGCCATGGAAATTGTGACACCGATAATGGCTTTATTTCAAATGTAGTTCGTTATTACTGTTTTTGAGACAGAATGAGCTTCTTTTGGACTCTTCTACTAATTGGTTTGTCTTTTAATACGTTCTTCACCTCCAAAATTCCAGCCACTTTGCCATCTATGTATACAACACCATCATGTGAAGCTTCCGAATATGGGTATAGAAGAATGACAAATATCCCAGTGCTCGACCGTGGTGTTGAAGCAGGACAGTACCATCTTCATATTCCTGGATAGTTGATCTCTTTTGTCGGAGGCCAAACATAGTCGCTGATGTCCCCTTGAAGGTGGTGTAGAGCATGTTCTGTTACAGGGCGTTTTGGTTATGTGGTTGTTTTTTGGTCATTGTGGTCCTAAAAATTGAGGATGTGAGGCGCGGTTTTCTGGCAATGTGCCATTCGGGGTATAACACCTGTTCACGTGTTCTTTCCTTCAGGCCGCGACACTCAGAGAGGAAGAGACACTTTCCCCTTTCAAAATGCATCACAATTCTCCTTTAACTGAGCCTTAGTCATATCATTACATTCCTCTGCCACATGTGTACCATATGACATCTTGACTTTCTAGCTAGAGTTTTGTGAGTCACGTTGCATCTTCCGTTTCCTTTTTCTAGCCTCCTCTCCCTCTTTCTTCTGACTTTGCCACTCGGCATTTACAGATAGCCCATTTCTTCTGCCCATGATATGAAAGTTGGATGTGACTTCCGTGTTCGTCGCCTTTTCCCACACTTCGGCAGACCACTGGCTCACTAAATTGCGTCGAAGGGCTGCACCATTGTAGTTGCTGGTTCTGGAGATAGTTGGCTGTTGATTGATAGCAGTGTTTCGTTTACTAAACAAACGGCCGTATTGCACCAGTTAGTTTGACCGAACACATGGTAGAAGCTGTTCCGTATGTCGTGTTTCAGCCGACGGACAGCTTCAACACGGTTGTTCTCTTTAGCACGCATCTCGATGGCACATCGGGCAATGGTAGACAGTCGCACTCTCGTTGTGTTCGTCAACATGTTCATTCCTTTGTACTGGGGATTTTGATCGACCGGTTCCTCTAGCCTCGAACGAACACATCTAGCCACATACTTGACACATTCCAACTTTCAGATTTGTTGACAGTAGACTGGATCCTCGGCAACAAGCGTTGTAAACGTTGAACTCTCCCCATCGGCTATGAGTTTTGTGTGCCTTAACCCGTACTTCTCCTCACATTCATTGAATGCAGTCAGCATAATGTCTCTCTTCATCGACTGAGAACTGTCATCACAATTCTTATTGCACCCTTGGTTTCGTACTTGCTCACCTAGCGTTTCAGCACGTATACTGACTGCATAAATTTTAATTCGCACACCGATATCTAGGATGCGTTTGGTGTTCAGACGTAGAACTACACCCACTCGACCTAAAGCGTTGTAAGTGTGCTTGTGTGAATGCTTACACATTTGACTGATATGGCCGGTATTCCCTCGTGGTAGGAATTGGAATGAATGGCATATTTCTTCTCTTCTTCTGCAGCGGTCAGCATTTCTACATTTAACTTTTCTTCCCAACACTTGCCAATGCCTGTCTCCAGCTGTGTGAATGTGGTGTAAATGTGGTGTCAGACAGTGCTGAGATGCCGATGGTATTGAGAGACGTGGTTAATTTGTCACCCAAGGCAATGTACAGTTAATGTTGAAGCCAGTCCACTATTCTGTGTGATTAACGTGTCTTGCTGGCCTCAAATTATTTGAATATCAATCATAACCGATTTTTTTTTGATAGTTTGCCATTCAACAACACACTCATTTTGAAATATAAACGAACTTACTTGTGATGTATAGAAAATGGGGGTAACGTGGATAAGGAAATGAATTTCTGTTATATATGCGTATGTTCGTATGATACTTGAAATATGTATACTACATATGTCTTTCGGTGGATCATTCATGGATTGCAGTTTTTCTAGTGATATGCAGACTGCAAGTGTTATACTTGTACATGTAAGAAGGCAGCAAGAACTATTGTACGTCATATGTGTCTGCAATGAATATTTAAATAACCATTCTGCATAGTGAGTCTTGGACATTACATGAACATACATAGTCGTACGCATTTGGGGCCTGATTCTCTTATGCCTAGAACGTTGCCATGCCTCGGTCAGCAAGCTCAGGTAGAAGAGCTCTGAATTTAAAGTTGTTTAGTTTAGATAACATTTGATGCTCTCACAGGTTTTTATCAGGGAAAATTCTCTCGATGTGCAGCTCGTAAAGGTTCAACATTTCGCACAGCAAAATCCAGCCATGGAAATTGTGTCACCGGCATTTGGTCTTGACACTGATAGTAATAATGGCCTTCTTTCAAAAGTAGTTCGTTATTAGTGTTTTTGGGACAGAAGGAGCTGCTTTTGGACTCTTCTGCTAATGTAATTGGTTTGTCTTTTAATACGTTCTTCACCTCCAAAATTCCAGCCACTTTGCCATCTATGTATACAACACCATCATGTGAAGCTTCCGAATATGGGTATAGAAGACTGACAAATATCCCACAGTGCTCGACCTTGGTGTTGAAACAGGACAGTACCAGGTTCATATTCCTGGATAGCTGAACTCTTTTGTCGGAGGCCAAACATAGTCGCTGATGTCCCCTTGAAGGTGGTGTAGAGCATGTTCTGTTACAGTGCGTTTTGGTTTTGTTTGTTTTTTGGTCATTGTGGTTCCACAATTTTAGGATGTGAGGCGCAGTTTTCTGGCAATGTGCCATTCGGGCATAACACCTGTTCACGTGTTCTTTCCTTCAGGCTGCGACACTCAGAGAGGAAGAGACTCTTTCCCCATGCAAAATGCATCACAATTCTCTTTTAACTGAGCCTTTGTCATACCATTACATTCCTCTACCACATCTGTACCATATGACATCTTGACATTTAATCTTGAGTTTTGTGAGTCCCGTTGCATCTTCCGTTTTTTTTTCCTAGCCCTCTTTCTTCTGGCTTTGGCACTTGGCATTTACAGATAGCTCATTTCTTCTGTCCATGATATGGAAGTTGGATGTGGCTTCCGTGTTCGTCACCTTTTCCCACACTTTGGCAGACCACTGGCCCACTAAATTGCGTCGAAGGGCTGCACCATTGTAGTTGCTGGTTGTGGAGATAGTTGGCTGTTGGTTGATGGCAGTGTTTCTTTTACTGAACAAACGGCCGTATTGCACCGGTCAGCTTGAGCGAACACATGGTAGAAGCTATTCCGTCATGTCCGTAGTAGTGTTTCAGCCGACGGACAGCTTCAACACGGTTGCTCTCTTCAGCACGCATCTTAATGGCACATCGGGCAATGGTACACAGTCGCACTCTCGTTGATTTCGTCAATACATGTGTATGTTCATTCCTTTGTACTGGGGATTTTGATCGACCAGTTTCTCTAGGCTCGAACGAACACATTTAGCCACGTGCTTGACACATTCCAACTTTCAGATTTGTTGACAGTAGACTGGATCCTCGGCAACAAGCGTTGTAATCGTTGAACTGTCCCCATCGGCTATGAGTTTTGTGTGCCCTAACCTGTTCTTCTCCTCACATTCATTGAATGCAGTCAGCATAATGTCTCCCTTCATCGACTGAGAACTGTCATCCCAATTCTTATGGCACTCATGGTGTCGTACTATCTCACCCAGCCTTTCAGCTCGTGTACATTCTGCACAAATTTTATTTCGCACACCAACATCTAGCATGCGTTTGGTATTCAGACCTAGAACTACACCCACTCGACCTAAAGCGTTGTAAGTATACTTGTGTAAACGTTTACGCATGCGACTGATATGGCCGGTATACCCTCGTGATAGGAATTGGAATGAATGGCATATTTCTTTTCTTCTTCTGCAGCGGTCAGCATTTCTACATTTAAATCTTCTTCCCAACATTTGTCAATGCGTGTCTCTAGCTAGCTGACAGTGCTGAGATGCCCGTGGTATTGAGAGACTCGGCTTATTTGATGCCACCCAAGGCAATATACAGTTGATGCTGAAGCCAGTCCACAATTCTTTGTGGTTCTCGTCAACGTCTTGGTTGCCCAACATTATTTGGATATCAATCATAACCAATAAGTTTTTTTTATAGTTTGCCATTGAACAATGCTCTCATTTTGTAATATAAACTCACTTCCTTGTGATGTATAGGAAATAGGTGTAACGTGGATAAGGAAATGGATTTCTGTTATAAATTAGTATTTTTGTATGATACTTGAAATATGTTTATGGAATCAAAAAGTTTGTTATGCATGTATGTCATAGCTACAGGGTGTGAATTAGGGAAAGCCATATTTAGCAGTCGAACACATTTCTTTGGGCAGAATTAGATAAGCCACTCTGATTACTGTCGGACTATTGTAGCTTAAGGGGTGGTCTTCACTTAACTGTCTACCATGTATAAATATGGTCAAATAATATAAAATAAATTAGGTGTTATATACCACTCAAGCCGGTTTTGGCCCGAAGAGCAGTATAGAGCAGTAGGTGTTGCTAGGCGGAGCACACCTTTCTATGACACTATTAATAATGAACCAATCGTCAATCCAGTCCGTGTCAGGGTCATGTACACGGTCATACTTTTTTAAAATTTTGTCGCATTTAACGCGCGACGCAGTGATTTGTTGTGACGAGATCAGATTTTGGAGCCAGTGCTTTCTCCAGTACAGCGGGTACTGAGTGGGTCGATTTACGAACAACTCCAGTAAGCCTACGGTATTGTAATTTTCTTTTTTCAAATTTCTTCTTCAATATCATTCACGGTACGTGCATACAACAACAGTTGCATTCACATCGAATAATTACCCGATAAAAAAATATCTTACAGGACCCGCGGTCGCGGCTGAACACTTTTTGTCTTGGCAGACGGATATGTCTCATGAACGCCAATATTGGCAAAATATCAAATAAAACCAAGGTCCTCAGACCTGATTTACAAATGAATAAATGAGTCTGTATTCAGTCTAACTTCAGCCTAGTTGTTGTTGCAGAATCAGGTCGAGGAAATGTGATGGCAACTTAGAGCAATACGCCCATTTAACGATGTGGACACATCATCTGACGCCTCAAACCGTCGGATCCTCTTCTTCCTGATCGGCAGTCATCCCGTGGACAGGTAACAGGTGCAAGATTTGTCCGAATCTGGTGGTGTATGAAATTGTCGTCCGAAATTTGAGTGTGATTTTTTGGTATATACCAATAGCAAAGGTCACCTTCTCGAGAAAAATATCGAATGACAAATTGTCTTGTTGAATTTTTACAAGGCTATCCCCAATCAAAAGTTCACTCTATAACCGATCCATTGTCATAAAGTCGAGCCTTTCCTTTCTGTTCTCTCTAGAAACATGACATCGCCAAAGTTGACAACTTTTTTGTATTATTTTTTTTTCCAGTCTGAAAAGTTCGCCCAATGAACATATATGTTGAAAACTTTTGCACATATGTGGAATAGTTGATTTATTTAACATATGTGTACAACTTTTCACATATATGTGTAAACCTTTTACACCTATGTCTAAAACTTTTACACATATATGTCTAAAAATATGTCTTTTTTTTTCTTTTTTTTTGATAGGCATTTAGAAGTCGGCGTATATAGCACAATGCCATTCTTCGGATAACAACTTTATTGCTGTGGAGCTGACGTTTCGTTGGAGAACTTCCAACTTTTTCAAAGCTAATCAAAGATTTTTTATTAGCTTTAAAAAAGTTGGAAGTATGTCCAACGAAACGTCAGCTCCACAGCAATGAAGAAGTTGTTATCCATAGAATAGCCTTGTGTTAAAAATATGTCGAAAAAAAGTTTTTTAAACATATAACTTTTCACTTATGTGTAAAACTTTTACACATATGTATAAAACATGTCAACATAAATGAAGTACCAATACTTGCGACTGCTGTCGTAGGCACCGACTATTCCCTGGTATCGTTTTAGCGCCTTTTCCACCCGCAAACAAACGAAAAAACTGTCCACAGTGATAACATGGTATTCAGTAAGTTTGACCTTGAAATGGCTAAGAGACTGAGCCCGTGTGTTTGCTTATCTTTGACCTAGCTGACTATTCCTACACTACCATATTTCGATCCTGTATGTGACATCATTGCTTTGTTAATTCAGGATTTGTTTCCACCCCTCCCCCGGTCTCCTCTTCCATTTCAAGTTTGCATGGTCCAGCCGTACTCTAAACCAAATACATGTAACGCAGTTTATACGATCTGCGTTAGCAAGTTAATAGAGGTGCGTTTGAAGACGATGATCATGTACAAACCTTGAATCTACAATAAAATAGTGCTATGATTATAAACTTCCGTGTCCTGACGGTAGTTCCAAATTTCTCACATTGTCGGAGAGACGAAAAACGAACCTCGAAGGGACCGTCATTTTGATACGGTCGTTAGATAACAAACAGTCGCGAAAGATTATACCACGGAGAGCAGTCCAATTCCTTTCCAGTATCTCCCCTGACATTTATTTGACATATATAAAATGCTTTTCCACATATGTTGAAAAGCATTTTATTTGACATGTAGAAAGGTTTTGCACATATGTATAAAACTTTTCAACATATGTATAAAACTTTCCAACATTTATGAACTAGTTTATTTATTTTACATATGTGCAAAACTTTTCCACATATGTCTAAAACTTTTCAACATATGTGTAAAACTTTTCAACATATGTGTAAAACTTTGCCCATATGTCGAAAAACTGATCTTTACACATATATGGAATTCTTTTGTTCATATGTACAAAACTTTTCAATTTATGTGGAATAACCGATTATATACCGAAACGGCTTGTCATACATCTGTATTTCTTTGACACATTGTTTATTCCGCCGAGCATTATCATCGTTAAACTACATGTACTTACCAAGTAAACTAATCGAAAACCAAAACCAAGCGACTTCAACAAATTTGCCGACGTCTTCTGTATGTATATATACATGCACTAGCACCAGCACCGCAAGCCTGTAGACGTGAGTGCCAAATGGCTCTGTAGAACCGGGTAATAGTGCGCTACACTTCTTCAAGAGTATCCATGGTGATAGTAATAGTTCGGAGTACCGGTTATTGATCAGGCCCGTAGCCAAGGAGGGGGGGGGGGGGGCGCTGATTCGGGCGAACCCCCTTCTCGGAAATATTATATATTTTTCTCATATAAATACCCTTTTCAAACTGAAGCGAACCCTCTATTTGCCCCTTTTCCCATACAGCGAACCCCCTGATGTGCTCTTTTGGAGTGAAGGCGAACCACCCCTCAGTAAATCGTGGCTACGGCCCTGTTCATCTGTCATGTCTGTGGGGTTTTCTATCGGTTTGTAGACCAGATTCCATGCATTTTTGTGTAAACCGTCCATGCTCATGCACTGGCGTCCTGCTGTAGAACGTGTGCATGGATTTGACCTGGCTGACCTCATTTCATATGTATCGACGACGAGGCCCTGTCATCGCCATTTATAAGGGACAAATTGGGACGAGGTAAGTTCATCACATTGTATTGGTGATGGGGCCTGATCATCACCACTATATGATGAAGAGCAATGAGTTCAGACTTCAGTTCTTCACCATTGATGATGATGGAATATGGTTTTCCCTTACCAAAAAATCCTATAGGACTGTCCTATAGGACAGTCCTATAGGATTTTGCCTATAGGACAGTCCTATAGGATTGTCCTATAGGACAGTCCTATAGGATCGTATAGGACAATCCTATAGGACTGTTCTACAGGCAAAATCCTATAGGACATTTTCCTATAGGACTGTCCCATTGGATCCTATGAGACTGTCCTATTGAATCCTATAGGACTGTCCTGTAGCATCATTTACGAAGTTTCATCGAAATTCCATAATTATTTTCAGGGTGCTCTTTTGAAAATGATGACCTTTAATCTAGGAGTTCATTAAATAAATTGGATCAGGTCAACTTGCTTCTGGTCTCTGATATACACAACGTCCTTGAGTTTTTAAAGGAATAACCTCTTACAGTAACTACATGGAACATTATTGAATGCTCTCTAAATAGAACTGATCAGGTAATTACGGTGTACTGGACAGAAACTGATCAGTAATGTTCAGATAACACAAAGGTACTATTACGTAATATGTGAGACATGTAACAGAAAACTATTTGTGCAAAATACGGACATTTTATTAATAACTCATACACATAAATATGGACGATATATACATATTTACAATGATATAATATCAGTGTTGTGAGTGGCGAATAAATTATGTGGGGAGTCTCTCAGTGCTTCTCCATCCTCCTGTAGCACTTCTGCTCACCATTCAGCTTGGCCTTCATGGCTTCCCGGATGATCTTTTCCTTGCCAGGAAACTTCTTTAGGCAGTACTCTGTCAAAAGAGGTAGAAGAAAATATATAATTAGCACATGACTTAAATGACATTTAGAAGTACGACTGTAGGGCAGAAATTAAATGCATAAACTTGCCAATGGTTTGGGTAGCTGCAAGTTTGTGGGTAACCAAGTTTAATACTCAGGCAAATTTACTTTGATTAGCTTCTTATTTAAATATTAAAGCATTTTGTTATAGCGCGGCAATTTAATTCGAATATCTGGTCTTATAAGACACTAAATGCTCAAAATGTCTTTGTCACAGTACATAAATCTGATAAAAGAATCTATAATGAGTCCTGAGATATTCTCGAAGATAAGAACAATTACCTTGTATAGCAGTTATCTTGTCCTGATCAATGGGTGGTTTCACCTCGGCATCCGGTTTGGCATTCGACTTCACACCAGTCAGCGTGTGTGTTGCCATCTCCGCTCTCGTGAACAAAGCGGACATTAGATCCATGGTCATCTTACGGGGATCACTCCGGTTGATGCCCTGCACAACTCGCCGTGGCAGATATACATTACCAGACAGTAACGCCTGAAAGATAATAAAAAAAAATGTTGTAATATTCTGCATGAATATAAATAGCAGGCTTCAATTTAAGGTAGTAACCTGTTTTCAGGTTGCCTGGAGGTTGCCATATGAAAAGGTCCCCATAATTTTGACTAATAATATGACATTAGGTTAATAATTATGCCATAGGTTGACACGGGTTACCAGTGTACAATTCATGGTAACCCGTTGACAGGTTACCATCAGCACTCCTTAAATTGAGGCCTGAATAGCATCAATTAAATGTTTCTATAGGTTACCAAACTGATCAGTCAGCTTTAGAAGAAAGCTCACTATAAAATTGTTCTTCAGGTATCACTGTTTTAAACATATTGTATTGATATAAGGATTTCCCAATTTATCTTTATCTGTATATATCATTACATATCGACCCTCTGGTAGAAAGGCCATGGCCAGAGAGTTTGTAATCGAGGATAGATAAAGCCTTTTATTATTATGAACGATAAAATAAAACACATGACTTACAAGGTCAACATCTGATTCGTTGGTAAGCTGTGAGTTTGCAGAAACTGGATATTGCTGTCTCAGGGTTCCGGGTGTTGGAACAACCAATGGAGATGGAGATGGAGATGGAGATGGAGCTGGTGACTGGGTTGTCGGCAGAGAGAGGACTCTTACTTCTGGTGTAAGTGGTGCAGCATGTACCACTGTTGAGGGATTTCTCGCTGGGGTAGTCGTCTCCTTATCACAATTGCACCTACAGCTTTGCTTTACTTCCTGCACAAGTTGTGTCAAGTCCAACACCATTCTTGGAAGATCTAATGAGAAAAAGAGAACAATAGAAATATATTCACAAATGCACCATAACATATTGAGCATAAATTATATTGAGTTAAATTACAATACGGATCATGTGTACATTCTCATGCTATTTAACTGGGGTAATTATATTACAAAGGAGATAATTAATTAAGCTGAAAATCATGCATGTGTAAAATGTGAAACTACTGATGGCTGATCTGAAGGAAAGCATTTGAGCAAGAAGAATTGGGAAAATAGTTTCTGTAGAATATACCATCATACCATATACCATGGAATATAATTAAATTATAATTTATCCCTGAAGATGACTGAGATTATTAGTCGAAACATTGTATCTTGAAATATATATACCATCACCCTTCCATATATTTCCAAATACATATTCATGCATTCGTCTTATTCCCTAATTTGGCCATATTGCATACAGAAAGAATGCTGAGCCAGACTTACCTTTCAGACTTTGCAGAGTTTCATGAAGATCACCAATGTCTGCCCGAAGCTTCCTGTTTTCTTCCTCAATTCTTTGTAAAGTTTGTCGCAGAGTGCCATCATCATCAGCTCCACTCTCAAGGTCGGAAATCTGGAAACAAAGAATTAAGTATTTGATCAGTTCATGGACTTTTGAATGACAAACTACATTGTAGTTAAATAAATGCAGATGCTGTATGAATATGGCCTGTGTTGGTCAACTGTTATAGGACTATTTCACACATGAAAAATGCAAACACGAAACATGAAAGCTACATGTATATGTGCTGTAGAAAACTATAGTATGGTTACATTATGTGATTCACTGTGTCAATAATGTAATTTATACTTACATTTGCATATGTTTCTGATGATTCAGCAGCCGAACTTCCTTCCCCATCACTGTCATCGTCTGTAACTGGCAGTCTTCTACAAAATACATGATATATCAATTAGTTAAGAATCATCTCTGTTTACAGCCCCATTCACACAGTGTGACTTGTAGCAGCGCAACTTGTAGAATACAAGTAATTACTTGCTTTACGAGAATTGGCATTATAAAATTTACATTCAATCCAAGACACAAAATCAGTATCGAAAATACATGATATTGTTGTCATTAGATCTTTGAGATAAATACATTGGATACTTTTGTTTTTCGTCAAACATATGAACCTTTGAATAGTTTCAAGACAAATTCAATATACAAAGCTAGCTACCTTCGAATATCTGCTCTGCCCCATAATATGGTCCAACCTGGATTTAAAACTACCAGTGTCAATATTGGTCTTCTTCGTCTGAAAAGATAAATAAATTCAATCCATTGTAACATTGTTGCTTAGATATATTTGTTTTTGAAATTTGCATATTGTCATTAAATAATATTGCAATAGACTAAAGCAACTGTTAGGGTGACACATAAAATATTTATAACAAAAGATTTGATATATAAATTATAGTGATTGGGGCTCAGGTGTACATGTTTGTCAAAAAGATAATGAGCATTAGATAAGAGTTTAATGGTATGACTATAAACACACACCTTAGGGGTTTCCAATAGCGTATCTGCCAAACGGGAAGCTGCTTTCTTCTCACCCTGCTCTCTTCGTCTCTTGACCGGCAGCTACAATGATATGAAGGACCAGTCAGTATAAACGAGATAAATTATCTATATCATGTACAACAGTTTTCCAATTTATTTTGATCTATGATAGTAAAAAAAATATTACAGTTACTGCACAAGATATTATTGCAATGAAATCTCGTTCTGTAGAAAGAACCTATGAATATAAGCATGTAAATCAATGCTTGACTTTATACCAAGCTGATTTGTGGCACACATTGATATGAATATGAGAGGGTAAAAATAGCCCTGGCCAAAATCAAGGTCAATTATTGAAAAACTTACCGGTATTTGTCTTGATGAGGTATCCTCGTCCGTAATGTGATGTACCATCCTCTTCCGCTTGCCCCTGCCTAACTCTGGTGTCAAAATTAGTTCCTCTTCGTTCACGTGCTTCTTCATCAATTTGACCAGCGTTACTCGATCATCTGTAATAGGAAAATAATGTTTTCAAACATGGATGCCATATTTCATGCAAGTAATATCTGCATTATATTATCAGGACTATCATGTTGCAATACAAGCATTACAAATATTAAATTACTCAAAATTTAACCATATTTTGGAACCAGTTATACCGTGTGTTTACTGATAAACAATAACCAAAACTATTTTGTATGGAATTTACGATATCTAGCAAATTTGATAGTTCTCTGTTTTCTAGACACCTAAAACATTCAGCTTTCCTGGGAACATCAGGTAGCCTAGGCATATATACCACCAGACATAAATTGTAAATCCATTCATTTTAAATGTTGTTGTTGTTCTCCGAATCAGCAACACAACAGCCTATATATTTTAGGGCCCATATTTTATTGTGTTACATAGATAACAACAAGAACATTACGAAATATAAGTGTTTTCTAGCTTTTTCGATCACTTACCACTGAATCTCATAACTCGGGCAGCACATCTCGTCAAAACCACCTTTCCTGGCTTGCTCTTTTGTGGCCATAGCACGGAGACTTCTTCTTCGAGACCGGATTCACTGCCGTCAATGTAATCCAGATCGTCCTCGATCCAAGAAGAACTACCAACCTCAACAGTTTGGGGATCTTCGGAGAAGAAGTCGAACAAGGCGAAGCGTAAAGGTCCCATGACTCAAGATGAAAATGATTAATATTGGAGAACTTGGAAAATTGAGATGACGTTGTTGTTAACGATGCCATTTTGACTGAACTGTCGACGTTTATATAATGCGCATGCTCAGTATGATCGAAGGGAATTCTGGGAACAGTAAGGATTACCGCTGTCATGTTAGCCGGCCGCTCACGTGTGAAAGCCACCCGGAGGGCCTGGGGATAACACACCGTGGTGAGGGTATAGTGAGCAGGCCACAAAATAGTGCCTTTGATAATAAGCCGACCTGCGCCCCCCACTCGCCCAGATAAACTTTTGTCTCGGCCCCACGAACACATACAGACTAACCGAATTTGTATGATGAAGTTTTACAAATTTTTGAACGCAGAGCACATCAATCGGGCCCTGAGCTTAATATATTCGGAAATAGCCGAACATGAGGCAATAATATTCTCTTAGATACAAAGGAAGTCGCGGCTCTAAACAAAAGATCGGCTGTTCTGTCAATTACGGTGTTCTGTCAATTACGGTGCCGTAATTGCCACCCACGCAACTGAGGGATTTTTAACCTAGGCCTCAAGGGAGCGTAGCGAGTTTTTACTTAAAATCTTAGCTCAAACTTGATATAAATTTCTACAACTTGGTGAAGAGAAAGATAGTACATCTCTTCAAATTATCATGCTAAAATGGACGCTGAACTATACTTTTTGGAAGTTTTTTACATTTACTTCTGTGTTAAAATTAAGCTTTTCAGAGGGAGGAAAATCCCCCAGTGACGTCATTGTATCTGACAGAATGGGAAGGCAATAATTAACACACAATTATATGGGGAAAAAAATATTTCAGCCCCGATTTTAACACATAATGTGAACATATGTACTATATTTCCGTTGATAGGACAGCCGGTGTATGTCTTCTTGGTTGTTCAGGGTAATCAGGGCGAACAGTTAAAAGATCATATTGCACTGTGGGGGAGTTTGGTTCGTTGGGAGAAAGTCATAACACAACGGGCGGAAGTCTTAACGGTATTTGTAAACAATGGTAGCATTAACTGTTTGAAACAGCATGAGCAGAGATGGTATTTCAAACCAGTTAAATGCAGTACCGTACCGGTAGAATAAGCCCACTTTATCTTTGACTGGGGAATTAACACATTAGACAATGTGGAAGACTACCCCCTGTTTTCCAACATTCAACTCTTGTAAATTATAGGCCTATATTCGCAGGCTTATTTTTGCCTCCTCTCATCCACTGAAACCCCAAATTCTTTGTTGTGATATTTTTGCTCATTGGAAGAAATTTATTTGTGTCAATAAACAATTGAACTAGTATAAGGTGAAAAGACGAAGAAAAAAAAGTACATTTCTACATTTGCTGCCTTAATTCAACAACAGATTCAAGAACTTTGACTGTGCCAACTACAACTTCTAGAAGTCGCTAACATCGAGTCGTATATGGTAAATGCACTGGTAAGCAACATTTAGGAATGTTTTCCTTTCGTGGGCCCGAGAAACCATCCCGGGATACCGTGGGAACAGTTTTCGTGTGTGTTGCTGTCCCATATGATGCACCGTTAGTTAAAATGTAATTTTCATTACTTTTGGGTTTCTCTTCACCACATCTTTTGTTCTTGATGTTTTTCCCCCCAGTCGACGAAGAATAATCGTAATCAAAGAAGATATTTATTTCCCCTATGTGGATAATCATAGAGCATAGATTTCTTATTTAAATATGGCAGGAAGTTGGCATCAAAAGAAAAAAACACAAATATCATCATGCATTCAAACTCTTAATAGATCTATCTAAATATACGAATTCAATTGAGTCTGATCGAGGTCAACAATTTTATACCATTCAAAGCCATAAATTTGGTTACTCGTTAATGGGACTTCAAAGGCTGTGTTAAGACAATAGCGGAAGAAAAATCCAACTCATTGTTATTGAATGATAGTGTCTCATTGTTTTACTAATCAGTGAATTCCTACAGACTGATACATAAGACAATAGGTAATTCAGTTGTCAAATGGTGAGCAATGAGTGACAGTTTTCAGAGATCAGAGCCAACTTTCATGTCATTACATTTCACTGAGCAATTTTCCAAACTTATTAATTAATGATCCAAAAATGGAGA
Organism: Hanleya hanleyi; assembly: GCA_036873755.1. Classification (NCBI taxonomy): domain Eukaryota; kingdom Metazoa; phylum Mollusca; class Polyplacophora; order Lepidopleurida; family Hanleyidae; genus Hanleya; species Hanleya hanleyi. The sequence continues at coordinate 1,581 of JAVTVY010038375.1, read as the reverse complement.
TTAATTTCCATCTCAACTATTATTTTGTAATGAATCACTTTAGATGTTTTTGTCTCCTTTGGAGTGAAGCGAATGTAAAGTTTGGTTTTCAAGAAGAGTGTTTTCCACGTTAGCGACAATTTGTATATATATATGCATATTCTGTATTTACGAATTGCATTATTATGTCATTGTATACTACATTTGCTGATCCCTGCCTTGAATAACAAATACTGAAATCGAGGTAATGCACTAACATGCCCCTTTTTCTGATTTTTAATTCCATTTCCACAGTTTAAAAAAATTCCATCGAAGACCCCATTTTACAGAGATTAAAAAAATAGAATCTGTTTAATCTATTAGGATTTACTGCCTCGATTGATGTATTTATAAGTCTACAGAAATTCCGAATGTAGAATTTACATGTTTAAATTGGGTTTTAATTTGTGTATCAGAAATTGGATTAAATTAATGTCGTCCAATAAATTAATCAATGAAGCATTGTATCAGTTGGATCATATATCATTACATGTATATAAGCTTACATACTCGTGCTAATATTTGCGAATGATAACAGACAAAATACTTTGATTTCTTGCCTTATGTTCAATATTTGTAAATATGTATAATGCAGAAAAAAATAATAAAAAAAACATTGCTTTTATGAGATTTTTCACATTTTCCACCTATTATGTGCTTTTCTTTACAATGTATGTGTGTAAAATGTGTTTGGTTCCTCACACTGTCACATGTGAAGGACAAAAACAATTCTTAATGGATATAATGGCTGTCCTATAGGACACATACATGTTCTGTAGCATAGAATAATCCATCCTATAGGACAGATTTTTCTATCCCTTAGGATCCTATAGGACAGAATTATCTGTCCTATAGGATCCTAAGGGACAGAAGTAACTGTCCCATTGGATCCTATAGGACAGAAGTAACTGTCCCATTGGATCCTATAGGACAGATCATCTGTCCCATTGGATCCTATAGGACAGATCATCTGTCCCATTGGATCCTATAGGACAGATCATCTGTCCCATTGGATCCTATAGGATTTTTTTGTAAGGGTGATCCCAGTGTACATACGCTCCCGCAAACGGCTACCCACCAGAGAGAATGTTTGCAGAGGAAACAACCATAATTGCTACACCTCCACAGATATCAAGCTCACACTCACAAAATCGTTGAGCTCAGAACTAGAACAGGGTTGAGACTATAATCGAATAATGACGTATATATTCAGCTATCCTGCCCCAATAAATTATAACGGGTACTACAAGATATCGGATAGACAACTCATCAGGGCTTCATGACGAAGGCATGGGATGAAGAGGGACTAGTCTACCTCAACCCCAGGTCTTCGGCATGGCTACCCGCACTACACATATTCTCATACTGTATCTTCTCCATGTCACTCCATATATTAACTTCACCACATAAACTTCCATGAACGTGCCCATAGCATAACACACACAGAAAAACCCACAAAGAACACAGTTATACAATCTCAACAGAAGTCACATAAAAACGCGAGTAACGCGTATATCTACCACACAGAATCTTCACACACAGAAATTATCTAATCACACAGCA
>JAVTVY010038374.1:0-16332 GCA_036873755.1 Hanleya hanleyi | reverse complement strand
ATACTCGGGAGCATCGTCAAAACGTTCCTTACCTTGGTGACGCGTGGGGTCAAAGCGATCGGCAAACAAGCGGTACGCAGTGGACTGCAAGTCGCGGGTGATGTCTTGGGCGGTGCGGCACCCAAAGAAGCACTGAAACGCCGAGCCAAAGAAGCTGGAGGCGTCTTGGTGGCCAAAGCACAACGCACCGTAGGGAATAAAAGAGCTGCCCCACCGAGACCACGCACCAGTCGACGACCGACCCAGCGACGACGCACATCGAAGACCCAGGATATCTTTTCTTAAACATGGCTTTCATCCACGCCGAGTCGTGTCCTTCTACCAACAGTGAATTTGATTTATGGACCGTCCTACCTACTCAGACCAGTGCCGAAGAGGGTCAATGGGTGGAACATCTCCCCCTTTCCAGTATTACAGCCACAGGCCCCATTGAATTCACCATCACCAACGCAGATACGACCTACCTGGATTTAGCCCATACGTATCTATATGTGAAAGCTAAAATCACCAATAAAGATGGGTCTGTCCTCAAAGCAGATGCGCCCGTGGGTCCAGGGAATCTCTGGCTTCATTCGCTATTCCAGCAAGTGGATATAGCCCTCAGTGATAAACTGGTGAGCGCCTCAACAAACACGTACCCGTACCGAGCCTACATCGAGACATCGCCTACGGACGTGACGCTAAAAAGTCGTATTTGACAGCCCCGTTGTTCTACCGAGATACCCCAGGCAAGATGGAAACGAGTCCTGATAATGACGGCTATACGGAGAGGGTGGATTTCACAGCAGAGAGTCAATCGGTCGATATGATGGGACGTCTGCATGCGGACTTATTCATGCAGGACCGATACCTCTTGAATGGAGTACCTGTCAAAATACGACTAGTGCGCGCAACGCCTGCGTTTGCCTTGATGGCCCCGAGTGAGGACCTCGAGTATAACATTGTCATCCAAGAGGCCAGTCTGTTTGTACGCAAAGTGAAACCGAGCCCAGGTGTACAGTTGGGGCACATCAGAGCCTTGGAGAAAAAACCAGCCCAGTACCCGATTCGACGAGTTCAGACCAAGGTCTTTTCCGTCCCTAAAGGGAATATGATTGTCAATCAAGAAAACCTGTTCCTGGGGGATTTGCCCAAGCGTTTAACCCTAGCCTGTGTGGAGAACGTCAGTTATAATGGAACTCTCTCGAGGAATCCGTTCAACCTAAAAGCGTTCAACATCAATTTCGTGGCCCTGCATGTGGATGGCCAACAGGTACCGGCACGGCCCTTACAACCTAACTTCGGAACGGCCAATTACATCCGAAGCTATCTGAACCTCTTCACAGCAACTGGCCAAATCAACCAAGACGAGGGAAATATGATCAGTCGAGACGATTTCGGCAAAGGATACAGCTCACCAATCTCCAATGTACGAGTTGTCACAGCGAAACAGCTCACCAATTACCAGTATACGAGTTGTCAGAGCATTTCCATCATAGCTCTCTAGATTTGTATCTAATACCGCTTATGCCGGTGCTAGGGCCGTGTGGTCATATCATCCAAGTTGCCACATGAACAGGTACAATAAAAGCGTACCTGAGATACAACACATATCACGAATCGTTAGATTCTTGGTATGTGCTTTAAAATAGGTTAACTAGAAGACTATTCTGGGAAGTCATGTGACGCAGTCAGTATGTCGGCACCTCTTTCCACTTCCCTTATATGTGTTGTAACACATTGTTCTGTTTCGATCTGACCCCCACCTTAGACAACGATCATCAACTGAGTCTCGTCAAGAAAGGCAACTTACCCTTGGAACTGCATTTCGGGACACCTTTACCGAAAACCATCAATGTGATTTGCTACGCTGAGTTTGATAACATTATTCAAATCGATAAAAGCCGTAACGTCCTGTGTGACTTTGCCACCTAACATGGATACAGACCAGATACGCACCGTGCTGGAGAATGATCCAGGGACACGCATAGTCTTTCAAGGAGTGTTCGCCCGAGACGTGTTCCCATTAGACCGTGTGTATCCTGCTGCTTACGTCCTGAATACAGACCCGATGGATCGACCCGGTCAACACTGGGTGGCCGTGTACTTGACAGAAGAGCAGGGCGAATACTTTGACCCGTACGGCCTACCACCCCTCCATTCCGATTTAACAGACTTCATGGATCAAGGCACAGAGACGTGGTGTTGGAATACCAAAACGTTGCAAAGCCTGACCAGTAGTGTGTGCGGACAATATTGCTTGTTTTACCTGTACCATCGATGTCGGGGACATTCCATGCAGACTATCGTCCACATGTTTGACGAGTACCCCAAGGCCGAGGACCGAGATGTACTCGTATATGACTGGGCTGCCGTTCATTTCAATGTACAAGTCCCGTTCTGGGCTTAAATTTTTTCACGTGAAGCCCCCTGTTTCGGGCTTCAGTTTTTTCACGTGGTTGTTCTCACGTTGTTGTTCACCGAATAAAAAAATGAGATCTCAAAAATCTGTCTTGCGTGTTTTCTGTGTGAGCATGAATGCCCCATGTGGGACATCTGGGGATTCAGTCCATGAATGGGTTGAGAAAAATAGCCAATCAATGGCCTAGGATGGGATCAAATATAGCCCATCAATGCCTAGAAAACAATGCAAGAGCGCTGCAGTAAAATAGAGAGCCAATGAAATCAGCCCACAGACCAAGTACATGTTTTGGTCTAGGTTAAGAGTGGGCATTCCAGCACAAAATTGTTGACGAGAAGTTACAAGTTACAAGGGCAACAGATGGAGTGAAGTGAGGTTCGAGGTGTAGGTAAAGACCAGGGAGACGGCGAGTGGAGACTCTTCCAACACCTATAGATTAAGTTTATTATATTTATTAAGTTTTTTTCGTGCCAATACGGTTCTGAGGAAAACTGAGGGTTCCCCACTGGCCATTTCACATAGGGAAATAGATGGTAATATTGTCGGAGACCCTCATCTGTACATGGATGCTTCGGAAGAATGGATAAACGCTAGGCTAAGGAAAAATTGGAACTCTTCTGTGTTCGGAGGTAGTTTTAGTGAAACCGGAAGTGACGTCACACCCACTTGCGCAGAACCCGCACCACCAAACCACAACCATGGACCCATAGGGGTTGGGTACCCCAAACACACGCCCATGTGTATATTTCTATACTACGACCAGACTGCGCATGCGCAGACCCTTGAACACTCTTGGACGAACCAGGCATCCAGACGGGTGCTCCTTCACGAGAGCTCAAAATAAGACCTCATATGACTCCATAGGACCATTAGTGGCCCATGTCGACCCGAAAATGTCTATTTCCATACCCTTTTCCCACAATTCCCTGTTTGCGTATGCGCAGAATGTCAAACACGGACAAGACGATAGTCCAGACGGATGCTCCCTCACATAGGCTTCACATGGATACCTCACTCGACCCAATCGGCCCACTAGGGGCTCCCCTGGATCCCAAAACGTCTATTTTCAAACTCTTGGTCTACTGCGCATGCGCAGAATGACGTTAGTTCCACGTGTCACCCGCCCCGTCGGATGTGCCTTCGCGAATGCTTCACATGGATACTCATACGACTCCATAGGACCCATAGTGGCCCATGACGACCCCAAAACGTCTATTTCCATACCCTTTTCCCACAATTCACTGTGTGCGCATGCGCAGAATGTCGAACACGGACGACACACTAGTCCAGGCAGATGCCCCCTCACATAGGCTTCACATTGATACCTCACTTGACCCCATCGGACCAATAGGGGCTTACCTAGATCCCAAAACGTCTATCTCCATACCCTTTTCCCACAATTCCCTGTCTGCGCATGCGCAGAATGTCGACAACGGTCGACAACCTCACTCAAGTCCATTGGCCCATTAGTGGCCCACCTAGACCCCAAAACGTTTATTTCCATATATTTTGTCTACTGCGCATGCGCAGAATGCCGATATTTCAACCCCACACCCAGTCCATCAGATGCCCCCTCACATAGGTTTCACATTAATACCTCAATCGACTCAATCGGACCAATAGTGGCTCCCCTAGACCCCAAAACGTGTATTTCCATACCCTTGGTCCACCGCGCATGCGCAGAATGCCGATATTTCAACCCCACACCCAGCCCATCAGATGCCCCCTCACATAGGTTTCACTTTGATACCTCACTCGACCCAATCGGACCATGCAGCGTATTTGAATTCTGGGGAGTACTTTTTCTCCGCGGAAGCTTTTTTCCGCGACCGCATCACCGCCAGACATGACCGCATCACCGCGGAGGAATACAAGGTGAAAGGTTAACGGACCTATAGTGGTCAAAACTTGGCACACAGCCAATACTGATGCAATCCAGAAGCGCCACTACAACGCCACCTGTCGGATGCAAGAGTTACCTCCCCCGGCAAAATGCGACCTTTTCGGGGTTTATACTACTACTAAGAACGATGATATTATATGGTGAACAACACGCCGTTTTATTACCGGCACTAGTATAAAAAGGTGTGAGATGCGTCTTGCATCTGATCAGCATCAAGGAAGAGAACAAACCCTACCTCTCCCTGGAAGAATTTATCGACATTTATAACCTCGGTATGAAGAAAAGATTAATAACCGATGTAAAGAAAAATAATTGCTACTATACGACCGTATGTGCCATTTAACCTACACATTTTTTCAAAATCAGGCAAAGATGGTAAAGATATGTATGAAGTTCTTATTCCGAGTATACAAGACTCAGTTCACAAGTGAGATGGAAATCGGTTCTGAATATACAGAAAATTGAATGGAACGAGGTTTGTCTACTCCCAGTTAAAACCACCTGTTGCTCTATGTTACGATACTTTCAATTTCGTATGCCAACAAACTGCTATCTGGAAAAAATGGTATGTTCCTTTTGTAGTGATCATCTAGAAACCATAGAGCACGTCTTTTGGGACTGCGAGAAGATCCGCCGTCTTTGGCGCGACATCGAGGCATCGTTACATGACGCAACAAATTTGGCGATCGCATTTACGGCAAAAACAAAATATTCTTTTCGGAGAAACAGGCTTTTCAAAAATACGCAATCTCATTATACTCGTCAATAAACACTACATGAACAAATCTAAATTTGCACAGCCAGAAAAAGGGTGATGGCTTTTATGGTGATAGTGCCTGTTCATCGCCCTTGAAAGGTGATGAATAAGGGTGATGTCCAATGTCGTCACCCTTTTAGGGCGATGGCCCAGGTCGTCACCCTTTTAGTGTGACAGCCATTACCCTTTTAGGGCGATGACCTAAACATTTGCACTCATTGCTGATCACCCTTTTAGGGTGATAGCCGTCACAGTAGCATATAAATAGTAATGCATGTCCGTTGACACTAGGGGGCGCCACCAGTCTTGTGACGTCACTTCCGGTTCCGGTCACGTGACCGGACATGACCTTTGACCCCTGTGCATGCGCACAATACCGGATATTAATAATGGTGCGCAGGGGTCAAAGGTCACTTCCGGTCACGTGACCGGAACCGGAAGTGACGTCACACGACTGGTGGTCAACGGAGATGAATTTACTCTTTATGGGTATTAATAATGGTTATCCGGTGGCGCTCCCTGTCGGAGGTAGGTCAATACGCGCCAATTTACTCTTTTACAATACCGGATATTAATAATGGTGTACAGAGATCAAAGGTCACTGCCGGGTCACTTGACAGCCAGGAGTTATCTTCCCCTAGTTCCAGTTTTTGCTACAAGGGCAACGGTGGCACATTCATTCTGCGCATGCGCAGTATAAAAAGGGTATTTGAATGGACGTTTTGGGGTCCCGACGGACCCATAGTGGTCCGATTGGGCCATATGAGGTATCAGGTTGAAACATTCGTGGGAAACCATCCGACTGGGCTATTGTGTGTCGTCCGGTTTCAACATTCTACGCATGCACAATCTGGTCGTAGTAGAAAAATGACAGTTTCGGAGGTGCGCTGGTCCGAATGGGCCGTGTAAGGTGGGCAGCGCTCGTGGAGCGAGTCAGACTGGCTACCTGATAGAGTAACCTGGTTAGAGTGAGTGAGTGAGTGAGTGAGTGAGTGAGTGAGTCCAACGCCCGTCTTAACGCATGGACGCACTAACGAGAGTGAGTGAGTGAGTGAGTGAGAGTGAGTGGTGATTAGCCTCAGTCTTTATCCACCCTCTGCCGATCCGTAATGGTGAAGGGCTGATCGAACACGAGGGTATTGTTACTGGGGTAAAAGTACCGGGGCTGGTCCGTCTCCTTATGCTGTATCCTCATAATCAAAAGTGAGATTTAGTTGGAAGGCTGTAGCTTGGTCCTCGATAATAGTATAGGCTTAGTGGAGGAGCCGGGTGTTTTCCTCTAACCGGAAATTGTACAAGTCCAATATAGGGCGATGGCGGTGAAAACAGTGCTGGATAGTAGGCCAATGACGTTGATAGATTGTACGCACAGCTTCCTGTATCGGTAACACTTCTATGGGTGGTTCGTCAGGATCCGTGGTAAAATTCTCCTCTGCCGCAGTGGGGTCTGATAGTTCTTGTTGCATGCTCGGAATGGCTCTCCCGGCTCCAGCTTTTGCACTGTTTGGATTTGTACAGCGTGGTGATTTGGAATTCGTAATATTATGCAACAGGGCTTCGCCTGAACTTTCAGAAAAGTGAATACAGATCTCAGAAACCAAGCCTATTTATAGCCACCGGTGTGGAGTGATGATGTAATGATCTATAAATAGCCATTATGTCATCATCTATACATAGAACAGGGGATTTCCTACAGCGATTTATACAATATGTATTCCTTCCGTGATAAACGTACAATTTGCTGAGGGATAGTAGCGAAATTCTTCACAAAGAGAATGGAGAATTTTCTGGAAATCTCCTATTCTATTTGTGTTTCGAGGGCATCTAATGCTACGCCGGGGGCATCTACTGCTACGCCGGGGAAATTTCCATGACAGCGGGTATTTCCCAGAGCGTGGGCGGGTAAATTTCCATGACAACGGGTATTTCCCAGAGCGTGGGCGGGTAAATTTTCCCATGCGTAATTGACCACCGGGCCGGGTAATTATAACTCGTGAAGTCTCATTAATTAAAAAAAGGGAAGAGTTTATACCCGGGGAAGTAAAAAAATGGGCGAGGGGAGGAGGAACTGTTTACCCCACGTGATCTACAGCGAGGACAACGACGTTTTGTAGCGAAAACAGTGCAGAACTTCTATAAACTAATGTCATTAAAAAGCATATTTATCAGGCTTTACAGATCTGAAATTTGGTAGAAATATGACCCGTCGTTGATTTGAAATGAAAGATTGAAGACCGCGAGGTGGTGTAAAAATTAGCGACGTAGAAATCTGCGATTGTGACGAAGAATTTCGCTACTATCCCTCAGCAAATTGTACGTTTATCACGGAAGGTATACATACTGCATGAATCCCTGTAGAAAATACGAAATACACACATAAGAGAATATTGTCCTCACGTAACAAGTTTGGATGTTTCATATTTACGCAGAAAAAGATTTTATATTTCAGTCGGCTTTTCGTGCATACCATTGAAGCCTATAGGAAAATAGCTGTCAATTGCGTTTTACTGTCACAAAAAGTGCTAAATAATTTTATGACAAATCCAACTAAGGTTAGAAAGTACATATATTATACGATTTAGTCATGAAGTGTCAGCACGTAAGACATTCTGATTGTCGAGATATGGATTTTTGAATTTCGACAATTTTTCTGACTTTAAGCGAACGAATTGCCGCCATATATTTTTAGCCGTAGCTTGTTCGTTTGTCGTGATGGAAAATCGAGAATTTATCATACTTAGAAATTTCTTTCTCAAGACAACCTGGCATTCGTTGAAAATAAAATTGCGATGATGTATAAATAGAACAGTGTTTGTTATGGATCAGACATGATCAGCTGATTTATATGTAAACAAACGGATAGACATTTATAGACTCGCGTGCATTGTTACGTTATAGCACGCGCACCAGGCGTTCCGCCGACGTAGAAATTCGCTACCATTCCTCAGTAAATTGTAAGTTTATCACGGAACGAAGAGATATTGCATACATTCCTGTAGGAAATAGGAAGTACACACATAACAGAATATTGTCCTGACGTAACAAGTTTGGATGTTTCATATTTAAGGAAAAATAGATATATTTGAGCCGGCTTTTCGTGCATACCATTGAAGCCTATACTGAAATAGTTGTCAACTTCGTTTTACTATGTCACAAAAAAGTGCTCGTATGAACTATTTATAAATAATTTCATGACAAATCATACTAAGGTTAGAAAGTATACGATTACGCTATGAAGTGTCAGCACGTAAGACATCCTGATTGTTGAGATATGGATTTTTGAAGTGCGGCAACTTTTCTGACTTTAAGCGGACGAATTGCCGCCATATTTTTTTATCCGTAGCCTGTTCGTTTGTCGTGATGGAAAATCGCGAATTTATCATACTTGGAGATCTATTTCTCAAGAGAACCTTGCATTCGTTGAAAATATAGTTCTTTAGGCTTACCTGGCTAAACAGTTTGCTGCATGGGAGGTGTTATTATTCCATAGATCGGATTTGTTCCCGCCGATGTGGTGTCAAAGTCCTGCATAATTTTGCATGCAGTTTTGCATGCAGTCTGCATCAGTTGTCTAGGACATTACATCACGGCGCTTGCAGAATCGTAATTCTTGCCCAATCAAAATTCGACATTATCGTTTAGCCCGAGGTTTTCAACATCGACGCTGTTCTTTCGATTTCCATATGGACCGGGTCCTTGTCCAACAATTTCATATGGGTCACGTGATCGGCATACTGCGGACGTAAAGCACGTCGTAATCTGGATGCCAATCTGTTATGGGCTAAAACTGCGGCTCCCTCTTTCGAATACCCTTTGTGGTGAAACTTCTTTCCTGCGGCCTCCAACGTCTCGCCCATTTCGGCGTCCATACTTTCTTTGAACAAATCCTTCCATAGCCTCGAGTTCACATCATGTTGATTCCCTTGTATGGGTTAGGGTTGGTACTTCACGGTTGGGTGATATTCCAGGACTGATGGTATGAAGGGAACTCGCTGTATGGGGGATGGTGTAGGGGTATATGAGGTTGCGGTAATCCCTCGCCGGGTAACAGGTGGGTCGTCAACCAGCGATCTTCGGGGGTATGAGCTTTTAAATCTACGAACAGGTAACCGTACGGACGACGTGTCGTCCCTTGAAACGCCTGCATAAAATGGTCGATGTTCTGAGGATAAATTCGACTACCAAACACACGAATTTGTGCTCTGTCAATGGGATTGGAGAACAACACAAAGTATTGGTAGTTCAAGGCAATATCTCTGGAAGCCTTCCCTTGAGGAAAGAGATTCTGAGTCAAATAGATGACGAACAGATTGCGATGATGGGACCCTTTGGTGAATAGGTCCGCGATTTTCGAGTTGTCCTTGGTCGCGCTCATCAGGTCATCGAGCACTACCACGTTGGTCTGCTCGGAATCGAAGTAATATGGTTCGTCTATGTCGTGAGAAATTCCTGGGACGAAGCTCACATACTGTAATCGCGTAGTCTCGTACGCGGGCTGCCATTGGCTATAACACCATACAACGCGTATCGGAGCTGGGGTTGCCACGCCTTCCTCAAAGAACTTCATCACCCATGACGTATTTCCACATCCCGTAGGGCCGCTCGCCGTCATCGTATAGGGATGCTCTACTCCACTTGGTGGACCTATAGCGGGACTCGCTGGTTCCCTCGTCTATGTATTAGACGCATATGTCTGAGCATATTGTCGCGAATAGAGAGTGTCTTCTGACAGAACGTACATGTACTCGACATGGTACGCGGTCAGAGTGTGGACACAGACTGAGGCTAATGGTGTACAAACGACCTTATATGACCGCTCACTCACTCATTCACTCTCACTCACTCACTCACTCACTCATTCACTCACTCACCATCGTTAGTACGTCCATGCATTAAGACGGGCGTTGGGCATGCCTCACTCACTCACTCACACACACACACACACACACACTCACTCACTCACTCACACTCACTCACTCACACACAGATAACTCTACCAGGTAGCCAGCCTTACTCGCCCCACGACCGCTGCCCACCTTACACGGCCCATTCGGGCCAGCGCACCTCCGAAACTGTCCTTTTTCTACTACGACCAAACTTCGCATGCGTAGAATGTTGAAACCGGACGACACAATATATCCCAGTCGGATGGCTTTCCACGAATGCTTCACCTGATACCTCATATGGCCCAATCGGACCACTATGGGTCCGTCGCGACCCCAAAACGTCCATTCAAATACCCTTTTTCTACTGCGCATGCGCAGAACGACGGTACCACCGTTGTCCTGGTGGCAAAAACTGGAACTAGGGGAAGAGAACTCCTGACTGTCAGGTGACGCGGCAGTGATCTTTGACCCCTGCACACCATTATTGATATCCGGTATTGTAAAAGAGTAAATTGGCCCGTATTGACCTACTTCCGACAGGTAGCGCCACAGGATCATCATTATTAATACCCATAAAGAGTAAATGCATGTCCGTTGACACCAAGTGGCGCCATCAGTTTTGTGATGTCACTTCCGGTTCCGGTCACGTGACCGGAAGTGACCTTTGACTCCTGCGCATCATCATTAATAGCCGGTATAGTGCGTATGCGTAGGGGTCAAAGGTCAATTCCGGTCACGTGAGCGGAACCGGAAGTGACGTCACAAGACTTGTGGCGCCCCTAGTGTCAACGGACATGCATTTACTCTTTATATACTACTCGTCACCCTTTTAAGGTGATAGCCATTACCCTTTTAAGGTGATGGTGGAAAAGGGTGATGGCTCTAACTCCACGCATTTTTTGGGTGATGCTGTCATCATCATTTTAGGGTGATAACTATCACCATTTTTCTGGTTGTGTTAAAGACAGTCAGTTTCCATTTTGGCAATTCAAAACATCATAAAACAGCGGTACACCATAGAAAAATATCTCTCGATGAAAATATCAAATCTTCAGAATTTCAGCTTTCTCTGGGAACCATCATCGACATAGAAAATGATTCTGATGAAAATGGATGACAAAAATAATTGTTTTAAGCTTCAGTTGTAACCTATTATTATACCTCCACAATACCTGTATATAGTAAAATCTGTATTATATATCTATACAATACACACTATTATGACAATTTGTCAAGTAATTCAAAGATACTGCAATGGAGAATGAGAAGTTATGCTATCAATATCTGTATATGCGTGCATGAGTGTGAATGTGTGTGATCGTCTTTATCTTAATGCCGAATACCACAATATATATTCGATTTGTTCATACTGTCTGCAATTTTATTTGTGTCAATTAAGAGACAATTTAATGGCAATAAAAATGTATGAATATAAAAAAATATATTTTCATACCATTTCGAGTAGAGTATCATGGGTAAATTCACAATGACGGCGAACCGAGTGACTTAAAAGTAGCTTTTTGTAATATTTTACAGTTTGATGCATACAAATACCTGAAATTAATTTATTTCACAACAGAAAATTATTACACAGTTTTGGAAGAGAAAATTGAAAAACTAAAATTGGAAAACTTGAACCGAAAAATGAACAAAAACAATATAGTATGACGTATACTATACAGTAACGTCAACGGCGAGATAATCTTGGGATTTTCTCTGTCGAGACTCGACCTTGACCTTAAACGGCGCAGGACAGTGCACGATGCCGTGGGTGTAATATCGGGAATCATTAGGCGGAAGTGAAAATCCCTTCGCCGATGCGATGTTAAATTTTTGGAGAAGTGTCGTTATGTACAAGAACAAGCGGGACTTGGCAAAATGCTCGCCTGGACATGACCTCTTCCCGATACCGAACGGCAACAAGCTGTAAAAGAGAAATTAAACAAACAGTTTACAAGACTTCGCATTTAATCCTTTTGATTCTGAAAACGCCCTAGCGTGTTTGCCAGTGAGAATCATTCTTCAATCATGAGTCAAGTAAAGTACGAATTTTAATAACTCTACAAACTTGAGTAACGAAATGACCACTTCGAATGTTTTATTCCTGAAAACAATAACAATGCTCTCTAATCGTGTAGATGTTTCTTGGACTGAATATCCAACGTTTACGTATTTTTTGGTTATATCCTCTTATTCTCTTAACTGTTCATACAACTAGAAGATATGTATTTAATTTTCCCTTTTTCAAGACTGGATTCTCGCAGAATTTGGCTAACTAACCCGATTTAATAAAACAGCAACGTTTAATGGTTTGACGCGTAGAGTTCTTTTATCTGGAATCGTGTGATAACTATCGAAACTCTTCGTTTGTGAGCGAAAATATGCTCAATCACACTTCATGTAAATTTGAACAACGGGAGATAACTCCTACAATGTAAAAGCAAATTAAATTCTTTGTTATACTGTTTTAAGTAACTACTAGAATCAGTTTCTCAACTTTGTTACAGTTTTCAACAGCAGACTTGATGTGTTATTGAAGATATTAACGTTTTTTGTAATTTAAATTTGTTATTTATAGTATGGGTCTGTAAACTTGTTATCGAAAGCAATAGCGTTATTCAAATTCGTACTTCATCGACCACAAGTTCTGCGACGCAGTTACAGCCTAAATCCATGCGGACATTCAATAATATAAGCTAGTTATTATGTAAGAGAGAATTTTAATAAAGCCAGCAATACCCCAAGGTGTTCAAGCATGATATCGTCGAAACCACTGCTGAAACATTTTTAAACTTTTTCAGTTTGACGCATATCCGTAACGTATACAAACCTTCTCCGGTTTTTATGTTCCAGTGGAACAAGGTTTCCGTCTTTGCCCAAAAAGCGTTCCGGACGGAACTCCATGGGTCTCTCCCAGAACTTCTCATCGTGGTAGATTCCCCAGTAGTTCGGAAGAACCTGCAACATACATGTACATCCGTCTTATGAAAATCTTGGTGATGAACGTCACTAAACACCAGAAATGAAGTCACAAGTCGGTGACAAGAGATACACCCTAAATGTCATTAACCCGAATCGAACAGTTATTTGGTTCAACCATTCAGCAACTTCTCAATATTCTTACCACGGTATTTGGAGGTAAGAAATAGTCTCTGAACCTCGTTTCTCCCATGGTACAATGCGGAAGTGGCAGCGGTATCGGAGTGGCAAATCTCAACATCTCGAGAACGGATGCTTCTGTGTAAGGCATGTTCGGACGGTCTTTCAGTGTCGGATAACGATTTCGACCAATCACATCGTCTATCTCTGTACGAATGCGCTCAGCTACTTCCGGTTTATGTACGACCACAAGAAAAAACGACAGCAGAGACCCCCGGGTTGTCAAAGTACCTAGTAGAAAGAATGAATCATTATTTTATTTGATATATTGTAACGACATATCAATTCACTCAATTGTGGTACGTGTACACTCTCAGCTAAATTTACACCTCATAGGGGTGTAAATGGCTTGTCCCAGGGCGAACACCCTTTTTGGTGTTAATTAACACCTCTCGGTCGGGGTGTTAATTAACACCTCCTATGTGAGGTGTTCAATAACACCCCCTAGGAGTTTAGTAACTCCTCCAAATTTTGATAGCGGTGCTCATTAACACCTTCTATGGAGGTGTTAAATAACACCCTAGAGTGCTGATCGACACCTCATCCATTGAATTGGGGTGTTCTTCTACACCTACCATCGATGGTGTTAAATAACACCCTAGAGTGTTATTCGACACCTTATCCATTGAATTTGGGGTGTTCTTCAACACCTACCATCGATGGTGTTAAATAACACCCTAGAGTGTTATTCGACACCTCATCCATTGAATTTGGGTGTTCTTCAACACCTACCATCGCCGGTGTTGAATAACACCCTGGAGTGTTGATTGACACCTCATCCATTGAATTGGGGTGTTCTTCAACACCTACCATCGACGGTGTTAAATAACATCCTAGAGTGTTGGTCGACACCCCATCTATTGAATTGAGGTGTTCTTTAGCACCTCCCATCGAAGGTGTTAAATAACACCTTAAAGGGTTGATCGACATCCCATTTGCTAATCTGGGGTGTTCTTCAACACCTTCCGTCCAAGGTGTTAAATAACGCCCATGGGTGTTCATCGACACCTATATCGTTTGATTGGGGTGTTCATTAGCACCTTCCCTTGATGGTGTTAAATGACACTTTAGGGTGTTCAATGACACACCTATCGTTGATTTGGGGAGTTGATTAACACCTGTTCCCTATGTTGTTGAAGGCCATCCCTGGGTGTTCATTGACGCCTCTCGCCATGAATTTGGGTGTTCATTAACTCCTTTCCTTGAGGGTGTTAAATGACACCCCTGGGTGTTCATTGGCAACTCTATGGTTCAATTTGGGGTGTTCTTCAACACCTTCAGTAAAAGTATTTAAAAACACCCTTGTGTGTTCTTTGATGCCCCAATCGTTGGATTTGGGGTGTTCATAAACACCTTCCACCAAAGGTGTTGAATAGTGCCCCTTGGTGTCCATTGACACCTCTATCGTTAAACTGGGTGTGTTCATTAATGTTTCTTTTCTCATCGTCGTCCATGATGTCTATAGAAGTCGTCGACCAAAATACTAAACACTAACAATATAACTTCAAGACATTCAAGACACTCTTTATTAACCACAAAGCCACCTTGCTGCTCTGAATTTTTCTCTGCAAATTCATATCATGTACATGTATATGCTACAGGTAATGTTCGTGCTTCAGAAGAGGGCTTCACATTGATTACTCTATCGAAAAATTGAACGCACAGAACCTTTATTAAGAAAAGTTGAATATTTACTCCAGCTTCTCTTAGTACTCCAAGTTTTCCAAAAGGCAAATCAACTGCAAATAATTACCAAATACGTACACGTACTTCACAAACAATCATCAATACGTCGCTATAATACCCGTAGTTGTCGTTTCAACCTTTGCGCGCGCCATTTTACTTATCCCATGTATCATACCACACAGTTAAAATAGCTGGACGATGTGAATGGAACAAAATGCCCTCCTCGTTCTATATAGAGATTTTTGCTACTGGTGAATAACAAAGCAATCATCCAATCAATCAGTCAAATAAGCGAATTATCATTATAATGTCTGTATGAGAAAATGTCCATTCTCTTCGATTTCACTGCTCAAGACATATTTAGGACAGAGCGAGCCTTTTCTCCAACCGGCTTATGGCGCGGATTACACATGCCCTGGGCTTTGTATAGGAGAGTTTCAAGAAAAGTAATTCAATGAACGTTAGGGTGTTCATTAGTTTGGGGTGGTACTGTAGATTGAAAACCCAGTATGCTCCAAGCACACTCTCCAGTCCAAGGAGAAAGTCTGTACATGCAAACAAACGCTGTTTTTCCACATAAATCTGAATGTTGGTGGACTCTGCGATGCTTGATCCGGAATAGGTTAACACTGGGGTGAGGGCCTCTGTGACGTTCTGAAATATATATTTATATATATAAATATATATAAGTGTTTGTATTGACTTATTCGGAAAATTGCATTAAATATATTGGGAGTCAAATTACTGAATACACAACTAAGACCCAGACAGATAATCTACATCTAAAAAGCAAAGTGCACTACTGATTCAACGTGGCCTGAAAATATACAGATCTATATAGTAGTATGTACTATGACTGAAATCCTCACACAGATAGACTATTGAGAAAATGGTGTTTTCTCGAATGAAGACTGAGCTGATCAGAAATAGATGACAGGATATATCGAAGTTGATATAAAGAATGGACCAGAAGTGAATATCCACTAAATATTTTTATTATATACTTACGTCATTCTTCTGTATCAACACGGAGAGGTCCTCCCTGAAATGTGACGAGATAGCTTCTATGGTTGCTATTGCCATCCGATCTAGTAAATGGAAAAAACACCTTGAGGTATTATGTAAAGGACAATTACTAATTTGGTGAAATCCCACGATTTGTGGTTGATAATTCTTCCATAAACCTTCACTGAATAAACATATCAATCTGTTTAATATTAAAATACAAAGTACACTACTGAGGACAAAATGAAATGATGCCTGCTGTTCTCTGTTACCACGCTATTTCCTGACTGTGTAATTTACACAACTCTTCAAAAGTCACTTTCCCAGATACAGGATTGGAACAGCGACGATTTTCAGGCTTTATATTGACTATGTCAGCTATATTATTGGACACTGGATCAAGTGGAATCAGTCTATTAACAAGGCTCCTGTCCTACACAAATCAGTATTATTGTTCCATATCCTCTCAATCAGAATTTGGTGCAATAATCTAGTATACCGTATAACCAATCATAACGAAGTGCTTGAGGGAACT
>JAVTVY010038373.1:0-16761 GCA_036873755.1 Hanleya hanleyi | reverse complement strand
AAAGTAGTCCCCACACTTCAAATACGCTGCATGGTCCGATTGGGTCGTGTGAGGTATCAGTGTGAAGCATCTGTGAGGGGCATCTGATGGACTGGGTGTGGGGTTGAAATAGCGTCATTCTGCGCATGCGCGGTGGACCAAGGGTATGGAACTGGACGTTTTGGGGTCTAGGTGGACCACTAATGATCCGATGGAGTTGAGTGAGGTATCAATATAAAGCCTATGTGAGAGGGCATCCGACTGGGTGGGTCTGGGGTTGGAATATCGTCATCCTGCGCATGCGCGGTGGACAAAGGGTATGGAAATAGACGTTTTGGGATCTAGGGGAGCCACTATTGGTCCGATTGGGTCGAGTGAGGTATCAATGTGAAGCCTATGGGAGGGGGCATCCGACGGGGTGGGTGTGGGGTTGAAATAGCGGCATTCTGCGCATGCGCGGTAGACCAAGGGTATGGAAATAGACGTTTTTGGGATCTAGGGGAGCCCCTAATGGGCCGATGGAGTCGTATAAGGTTTCACTGTGAAGCATTCGTAAAGGGGCATCCGCCTGGACTAGTGGCTCGGGCGTTGTCAACACTCTGCGCATGCGCAAACAGGGGATTGTGGGAAAAGGGTATGGAAATAGACGTTTTGGGGTCTGGGTGGGCCACTATTGGTCCTATGGAGTCGTATGAGGTATCAATGTGAAGCATTCGCAAAGGAATATCCACCTGGACTAGTGTCTCGGCCGTTGTCAACATTCTGCGCATGCGCAGTCAGGGAATTGTGGGAAAAGGGCATTGGAATGGACATTTTGGGATCTATTTGGGCCCCTGGTGGCCCGATGGGGCCGAGTGAGGTATCGTTGTAAAGGATACGTGAGGGGGCATCCGCCTGGACTAGTATGACGTGGAACTGACGTCATTCTGCGCATGCGCTGTAGACAAAATGTATGGAAATATACGTTTTAGGGTCTAGGTGGGTCCCTAGTGGTCCGATGGAGTTGAGTGAGGTATCAATGTAACGCAGTCGTGAAGGAGCAACCAGTCATGGGTGGGTGCATGTAAAATTAGGATTTTTTCCCGAAAATATAAAGCGGAACACGGACTTTACCCCTAAAATAGTGGAAAACACCTATCAACCCTAACCAAAAGGGCTAATATCGGTCCCTGGGCTTATTGGGACCTGCCTATCGAGTCAATGGGGTGGGTGCATCTAAAATTAGGATTTTGCCCCGAAAATATAAAAAGCGGAACGCGCACTGTACCCGTAAAATAGGGGAAAACACCTATCAACCCTCTCCCAATTTCGGAGCTCCATGAGCTCCGGAGCTCCGAGTTCCAAGAGCTCCGGAGCTCCGAGTTCCAAGAGGTCGGGAGCTCCGACGCCACCACCGGGCGTTGACGAGCGAGTGAGTGAGTGAGTGAGTGAGTGAGGCGTGCACAACGCCCGTCTTAACGCATGGACACACTAACGACGGTGAGTGAGTGAGTGAGTGAGTGAGTGAGCGAGTGAGTGAGTGGGATCCTACTGGACTAATGTAACGTCCGTTTTCATCATTTTGCGCATGCGCAGTATGGCCGTCGTATATAAAGCAGGTATTTTGGGGATTCGTGGAGGTTTGTTGAGTGGTTGACCATCCCTGGTCAAATGGACCGTGTGGGGTATCAGTGTGAAGCTCTCGTAGGAAAAGTGGAAACTGCCCCTCATTTGTGGGGCGCTCACTTCCGGTTGTGTGGGGCGCTGCCCTCAGCCAATTAGAAGCGAGTATTTTGACCCGGTGCATTATGGGACATATCCAAGATGGCGGCGTCTGCCTTCTGGTTCAAGATGGCGGCACGTCCGGTGTCGAAAACTGACCATTTTGTCGGAATGTGGTCATCTGGTGTCGAAAACTGGATCTTGTATGGGTCCCGCCTAATTTGGTGCAGAGATGGACCACTATTGGTTCGAATGCGTCCTGTGGGGTGTCATCTTGTAGTTCTCGGAGTGCAGACCACGATTTGAAGGATGTTCACGTCATCTGTGATGTCATTGGTGACGTCATCAGTAGGAGTAGTAGCCAAAGTGGGCATTTTGGAGCAATGAAAGAAGGTATTTGGTGTAGAGATGGACCACCCTTGGTTCGAATGTGTCGAGGGAAGTGTCATCTTGCAGATCTCGGGGTGTAGACTCCATTTGGGGGATGTCCACAGCATCTGTGACGTCATCGGTGACGTCATCAGTGCGAGTAGCATCGAAAGAAAATGTTTTATAATTGGCTCAGTGCCAATTTTTTCCCACGATTTGGACTGATGAGGGACACATGTTCATTCCTATATTTACAGACACTACCACCACCACCACCACCACCACCACCACACGCCACCACCACCGCACACCACCACCAACGCCACCACCGGGCGTTGACGAGCGTCAACGCCCGGTAGTGGTGGTGGTAGCTCCCGTGTGGCAGAGCTCTTGGATCGGAGCTCTTGGAGCTCAAAGCTTGTGGAGCTCAGAGCTCGGAAATGACGTCATCGCATGCATGCGCGCGTACCCTGGTGTACCCTATTCCCTACGGGCTATAGGGTACAGGGTGCACCACAGGTACGCGAGGATGGAAGCGATGACGTCATTTCCGCGCTCTGAGCTCCACAAGCTGTGAGCTCCAAGAGCTCCGATCCAAGAGCTCTGCCACACGGGAGCTATCACCACCACCACCGGGCGTTGACGCCCGTCAAAGCCCGGTGGTGGCGTTGGTGGTGGTGGTGTGCGGTGGTGGTGGCGTGTGGTGGTGGTGGTGGTGGTGTTAGTGTCTGTAAATATAAGAATGAACAAGTGTCCCTCATCAGTCCAAATCGTGGAAAAAAATTGGCACTGAGCCAATTATAAAACATTTTCTTTCGCTGCTACTCGTGCTGATGACGTCACCGATGACGTCACAGATGCTGTGGACATCCCCCAAATGGAGTCTACACCCCGAGATCTGCAAGATGACACTTCCCTCGACACATTCGAACCAATGGTGGTCTATCTCTACACCAAATACCTTCTTTCACTGCTCCAAAATGACCACTTTGGCTACTACTCCTACTGATGACGTCACCAATGACATCACAGATGACGTGAACATCCTTCAAATCGTGGTCTACACTCCGAGAACTACAAGATGACACACCACAGGACGCATTCGGACCAATAGTGGTCCATCTCTACACCAAATTAGGTGGGACCCATACAAGGTCCAGTTTTCGACACCAGATGACCACATTCCGACAAAATGGTCAGTTTTCGACACCGGACGTGCCGCCATCTTGAACCAGAAGGCAGACTCCGCCATCTTGGATATGTCCCATAATGCACCGGGTCAAAATACTCGCTTCTGATTGGCTGAGGGCAGCGCCCCACACAACCGGAAGTGAGCGACCCACAAATGAGGGGCAGTTTCCACTTTTCCTACGAGAGCTTCACACTGATACCTCACACGGTCCATTTGACCAGGGATGGTCAAAAACTCAACAAACCTCCACGAATCCCCAAAATGCCTGCTTTATATACGACGGCCATACTGCGCATGTGCAAAATGATGAAAACGGACGTTACATTAGTCCAGTAGGATCCCACTCACTCACTCACTCACTCACTCACTCACTCACCGTCGTTAGTGCGTCCATGCGTTAAGACGGGCGTTGGAGACGCCTCACGGGCGTTGTGCACGCCTCACTCACTCACTCACTCACTCACTCACTCATTCACACTCACTCACTCGCCCGTCAACGCCCGGTGGTGGCGTCGGAGCTCCAGAGCTCTTGGAACTCGGAGCTCCGGAGCTCTTGGAACTCGGATCTCCAGAGCTCTCGGAACTCGGGAGCTCATGGAGCTCCGAAATTGGGATAGGGTTGATAGGTGTTTTCCCCTTTTCTACGGGTAAAGTCCGCGTTCCGCTTTTAATATTTTCGAGGCAAAATCCTAATTTTAGATGCACCCACCCCATTGACTTGATAGGCAGGTCCCAATAAGCCCAGGGACCGATATTAGCCCTTTTGTTTAGGGTTGATAGGTGTTTTCCACTATTTTAGGGGTAAAGTCCGTGTTCCGCTTTTATATTTTCGGGAAAAAATCCTATTTTACATGCACCCACCCATGACTGGTTGCTCCTTCACGACTGTGTTACATTGATACCTCACTCAACTCTATCGGACCACTAGGGACCGCCTAGACCCTAAAACGTCTATTTCCATACACTTTGTCTACTGCGCATGCGCAGAATGACGTCAGTTCCACGTCATACTAGTTCAGACGGATGCCCCCTCACGTATCCTTTCCAACGATACCTCACTCGACCCCATCGGGTCACCAGGGGCCCAAATAGATCCCAAAATGTCCATTCCAATGCCCTCTTCCCACAATTTCATGTCTGCGCATGCGCAGAATGTTGAGAACGGCCGAGACACTAGTCCAGGTGGATACTCCTTTGCGAATGCTTCACATTGATACCTCATACGACTCCATAGGACCAATAGTGGCCCACCCAGACCCCAAAACGTCTATTTCCATACCCTTTTCCCACAATTCCCTGTTTGCCCATGCGCAGAGTGTTGACAACGCCCGAGCCACTAGTCCAGGCGGATGCCTCTTTACGAATGCTTCACAGTGATACCTCATACGACTCTATCGGCCCATTAGGGGCTCCCCTAGACCCCAAAACGTCTATTTCCATACCCTTGGTCTACCGCGCATGCGCAGAATGCCGCTATTTCAACCCCACACCCATCCCATCGGATGCCCCCTCCCATAGGCTTCACATTGATACCTCACTCGACCCAATCGGACCATTAGGGGCTCCCCTAGACACCAACACGTCTATTTCCATACCCTTTTCCCACAATTCCCTGTCTGCGCATGCGCAGAATGTTGACAACGACCGGGACACTAGTCCAGTCAGATGCCCCCTCACCTAGGTTTTACATTGATACCTCACTTGACCCAATCGGACCAATAGTGGCTCCCCTAGATCCCAAAACGTCTATTTCCATACCCTTTGTCCACCGCGCATAAGCAGAATGACGATATTCCAACCCCAGACCCACCCAGTCGGATGCCCTCTCACATAGGCTTCATATTGATACCTCACTCAACTCCATCGGACCATTAGTGGTCCACCTAGACCCCAAAACGTCTATTTCCATACCCTTGGTCCACCGCGCATGCGCAGAATGACGCTATTTCAACCCCACACCCGGCTCATCAGATGCCCCTTCACAAATGCTTCACATTGATACCTCACACGACCCAATCGGATCATGCAGCGTATTTGAAGTGTGGGGACTACTTTTTCTCCGCGGAAGCTTTTTTCCGCGACCGCATCACCGCCAGACCGCATCACCGCGGAAGATTACATGCCCAGGGCCCCTTTGCTGGAACTATAGTGACCTGGGGTTACCTCCCCCTAGAAAGGTAACAATTGGAACTCTTCTGTGTTGGGAGGTAGATTTTCTCTCCAATATGCAAATTTCTGAGGTCATTTAAGTGCAAAGAGGTCAATGTTACCTTTTTTACTCTTATACTACTACTAATACGGTAGTCACGCAGTAGCGACGCAGACGCAGCGCGGTACGAACACAGTAATCTCACATAATTACTGCGGTACACGAACATCATTCTCTTGTGATTTCCTAAATATCCAGAGTAGACCATCATGGATGTAAATAGTTCATCTATACGTGCTTGTGTTAATTGTTGTTTGAGATGAAACTAAGGTAAACATTGAAAACCGATAGTTCTGTCACAGGATATCTTATAACAAATAATAAGTACAGGAGAAAACTTGATTCCTTTGATAATTATTCAAGCATGTGTATGTACAAACTTTAATTTGCTTAGGGGTAGAGTGAAAAATTTGCAATATAAAAAACATGATTTTCCAATCATCGTCATGATACACAGATTTTCTACCATTTTCCAGGAAAGCAAAGGAGAAAAATAAGTTTGTACGTGATTTAGTAACCCAGTACTCCGGAGGAGGAGGGGGTTATTGGAATCGTCCTTGGCTATAGAGCTGCAGAAACCTTTGTACATCAAGAGTGGAAAAACTAGGAAGAGTTAGGCTCTGAAACTTGCCTGGTTGGTCACAATTGTAATGTTGTGAGTCTATATAGGTTTTGGGCGATGGCAGCCAAAAATTTTTTAATTTTTTTTGCGAAGAAATGTTCGAAATTGGAAGGGTAATTTTGACACGGAACGCGGATGTTGTTGTTGTTATACGTTAAGAGATTGACGAACTCACCGGGATGTTCCTGCTGTATAGATATACCCCGGGTATGTGTGATGCGCTCAGTCTCTGCGCAGAGGTGACGATGGTAATCAAAGTCTTAGCTATACTCGGATCTCTTCAGCAGGAGTGTCTGGTTTTGCGACAACCGTAAAGTGTGTGTGGTTCTTCCAGCATGTCGATCTCTTCTGAGCAGAAATAAAGTGCACAACTCGCCGACGTTTACACTTTAGTTGACCTGATAATTATTACCAAAGCAATAGCTGTGCTGTGTTGACAATCACTCTGACACCCCCTATGTTCCTTCATTCCATCCTTGAACCAAATCTCAAGAATTTTCGCAAGCAAATTACTGGAGTCATGAAAATTTCAAATTCGCGTTTTTCTCCCATAAACATATTATACCTCAGAAAATGACCAGCCCGCCAGCCAGTTTAAAAAAGGCGTGTCGTCATCATACGAAAAGCTATGGTAATCACTTCAGTTTAAATTGCATTTCCTGCCAACATACTTAGCTTTCTGCAGTGTATGAGTCGAGATGAGTACGTACGTAGATCATTTATCAAAGTCGAATAATCAAAACATGTTGGTTTCTGAGGATATTTTCGGCTTCCTGACCATGTGTTTCTGCGGACAATGCATCTCCATGATTTTGTCCGTCTGAAAAGACATTGAGCAATAGAACTTTTTTTTATATAATGCTTCACATTCGATTTACAAGGTTGTCACCGATCTGAAGTTTACTGTGTTCTATACGACGGAAAATTCTATGCAAAACTATTATCCTAAGCGCCGTGTCATTCCTCTCCAAATTCGCGGGTTGTGATCACTTCATGGAACAACCTATTGGAGCTGTTACCTTTGCGACGACAAACCCAAGACCACTTGAACCAAGATGGCAGGAACGACCAAGAGAGTGACCGAAACAAACTCGGGATAGATCATTTATTGATACCTATAAATCAAGTAATCAAGATTGTTACCGACACTTCAAGGGTGACCGACATACAAACCAGACCATTTAGTCTGCCACTCTGAGAGCATGTCCAATGATGACAGGGTATTATTTCGGCATATACATGCGAGGAACAAAGCCCAGATCTATTACATACCAATTGCATATACAAAATAGGATGGGGTTTTCGAAGTCCACGAGTTCTAGTTTAACTAGTAACGATCAATTTCCAGATTATTATTGTCATTCATGATCAGAAATTGAATTGATATTATTTATTATTATTAAGCGCGACAGGCAGCGCATCCTTTTCGTCGTTGCTTCATTGACCGTCAAGTGCTATTCCACAGAAAGCGATATTAACTGCCTCATGTATCGCATTTGCATTTGACTCATAATTGTAATGACATTCCAATTGCCATTGTTCATTGAAACAGTTTATCATTGACTTTCAAGAAGCGTTTCATGCGGATATATGGAGCTATAACATGGGGATTTTTGGAATTATTCAGGACAGACCCAGTTATTCCTATTGATAGCAGCTCCAAAGTGAAAGTGAAAGTGTCCGCCGAAAAGATGGGTCTGTCATATTTAATGGTCGAGAGATCGGGGTGCAAATTAGGCTACAGAGAGTATGGTTTCGGTGGCCCCAATAAATCGTCACAATCCAATTCCAGCAAAAGGGTAGCCTAAATTAAACGACTGATGGAAAACGATGCCGGTGTACTGACAAGAATACCCCACAAACAAATATACCTAATGCATGTTTCTAAAACATCACAGGATCTCTGTGATAATTTGTATCCCAGCCACGTTTTTAGTGTAGGTGTTCATGTTGACATCTCGAATTCGCGACTGCTCGGGCTATTCTGTCGAAGTCATAATACCGCGCGCATTAATGGTGTAAGGATTTTACAGCTCTCAGCTGTAAACCGTGATCCGCCGCACGTGAGGCACATCACATGCTATAGGATGTGTTTCCGCTGACATAATCCTCGTAATTTGTCCCTTATCAGAAGATAAAATATATATCCAAATGAAATGGATATTCCCTCAATTCTACCCGCTGAGGATCTCTTCTAATTTGAGGTGTTGCTCCTGGTTTTCCTTCTCGAGCTGATCTCCATGGTAACGGAAGTCATGCAGCTGACATGCGCTGTTCGGAGTTTCGGCGTGATACTGTGCTTTCAACATGGAGTGAGTGAGTGAGTGAATAGGGTTTAACGTCGCTTTCAACATTTTTTCAGCTATATCACGACGGGGACGGGAAGGGAGGGGAGGGGGAGGGGCAGGGGTACCTACTTGTAACACAGCAGATCTAATGCTGCCATTTTATAGTGCTGTCCCACTGAAATATCATGCCGTAGGCAGACATGACACCCCACTCAGTCACATTACACTGACACCGAGCGAACCAGTCCTTGTTCTATCCTCTTAATGCTGAGCGTAAGCGAGGGAGCAACAAGTTCCATTTTTCAAGTCTTAGGCATGACCCGGCCTGGGATCGAACCCAGTACCTACCGCTTACGAGGCGGACGCTCTAACCATCAGACCACCGCAGTGCGGTTCTTTCAACATGGATGCCAATATGGATTCCTAGCAGTGTGTTACGAGCTACTAATGTCCTACATTATCCGAGATCGTGTCGACTGCCCTCAGTCCCTTAATCGTCAACACCAAGATGTTTTTATAGTTGTAGCATAGCAGTATAGGATTTATGACCTTTGGATAAGAACCACTGATTGAACCAATGGACTAAATAAAATTGATATCTATAGCTTCACAGTGACTTGTTTGAAAGAAAGGGATGGAGTTTTTTTTTATTTTGCTCGTACCAAATATATCCATCTTTTCTGACAAACCGATGCGGGGTGACGCGGCGGCAAAGAGGTAGGTGGTTCATGTGATACTAGAAATTTGTTTTCAGCAGCCTTCCTATTCCTGTGACAACGAGTCCACACCTTTAAGATGGAAAATAATTTATCGAGACAAGGTATCCAGAGATGTGAAAAAAAATCGATCAAGTTGTGATCTTATTGCTCTGACCCGATACTAAATTTCGGATGGGGCTTCATTCCATTGGGATTTTGTCCGGGGGGCTTTCTTCGCTGGGGCTTTTGTACAGATCCCGAAAAGAAAGCCATCATTTTCAGTGAATAGCTGCCACAGTAGTAGGGAGACCGCACAGAAGGGCCAGTTGACCTCAAAAATTTGCATATGACCTCTGTGACGTCACAGCGACAGCCAATCAGAAGCGCGTATTTTGAGATGTGGGTGTGGCTATGTGTGTGCGCATGCGTGAGTTTTGGCGGGAAAGTTTTATGTTAATGAGGTCATTGGGTGCATTGGGACTATTCAAGATGGCGGCTTGTTTTTTCTAGGTTAGGGGTGGTCGGTTTCAAGATGGCGGCCGATTGCACTTGTTTGACCCTTCATTTGCATATTTTCAAGATGGCGGCTTGTTTTTTCTAGGTTAGGGGTGGTCGGATTCAAGATGGCGGCCTGTTTTTGTAGGTCAAGTACACTTGCACTTGTTTCGCGCCTCATTTGCCTATTTTCAAGATGGCGGCCTGTTTTTTCTAGGTTAGGGGTGGTCGGATTCAAGATGGCGGCCTGTTTTTTTTTTGTAGGTCAAGAAAACTTGTTTGGACTTGTTTGCCCCTTCATTTGCCTATTTTCAAGATGGCGGCCTGTTTTTTCTAGGTTAGGGGTGGTCGGATTCAAGATGGCGGCCTGTTTTTTGTAGGTCAAGGTCACTTGCACTTGTTTCGCGCCTCATTTGCCTATTTTCAAGATGGCGGCCTGTTTTTTCTAGGTTAGGGGTGGTCGGATTCAAGATGGCGGCCTGTTTTTTGTAGGTCAAGGTCAATTGCACTTGTTTCGCTCGTCCTCATTTGCATATTTTCAAGATGGCGGCTTGTTTTTTCAGCGCGTATTTTGAGATGTGGGTGTGGCTATGTGTGTGCGCATGCGTGAGTTTTGGCGGGAAAGTTTTATGTTAATGAGGTCATTGGGTGCATTGGGACTATTCAAGATGGCGGCTTGTTTTTTCTAGGTTAGGGGTGATCGGTTTCAAGATGGCGGCCGATTGCACTTGTTTGACCCTTCATTTGCATATTTTCAAGATGGCGGCTTGTTTTTTCTAGGTTAGGGGTGGTCGGATTCAAGATGGCGGCCTGTTTTTGTAGGTCAAGTACACTTGCACTTGTTTCGCGCCTCATTTGCCTATTTTCAAGATGGCGGCCTGTTTTTTCTAGGTTAGGGGTGGTCGGATTCAAGATGGCGGCCTGTTTTTTTTTGTAGGTCAAGAAAACTTGTTTGGACTTGTTTGCCCCTTCATTTGCCTATTTTCAAGATGGCGGCCTGTTTTTTCTAGGTTAGGGGTGGTCGGATTCAAGATGGCGGCCTGTTTTTGTAGGTCAAGGTCACTTGCACTTGTTTCGCGCCTCATTTGCCTATTTTCAAGATGGCGGCCTGTTTTTTCTAGGTTAGGGGTGGTCGGATTCAAGATGGCGGCCTGTTTTTTTGTAGGTCAAGGTCAATTGCACTTGTTTCGCTCGTCCTCATTTGCATATTTTCAAGATGGCGGCTTGTTTTTTCTAGGTTAGGGGTGGTCGGATTCAAGATGGCGGTCAATTGCACTTGTTTGACATGGGATGAGACTTATACAATTTTCGGAACTTTTTTTCCTTTTTTAATAGTCAAATAGCTCCAAAAACGTCTATTTCCATTCTTGCGCATGCGCAGAATGGTGATAGTTCAACCCACACCAGTCCATCAGATGGCCCTTCATCTCACCTTCACATTGATACCTCACTCGGCTCCATCGGACCACTAGGGGCGCCCCTAACATCAAAAAGGTTATTTTGCAGTTCGATAGCAAAACCTGGTGTGCGAGGATTATTTTTATTTTGCAGGTAGTGGGTCGAGTGAGGTGTCAAATTGAAGCTGACGTGAAATGTTTCAGATTGATACCTCACTCGACCCCATTGGGCCACTAGGGGCGCCTCTAACTCCAAAAAAAAGGTGTTTGAAGATTACGCATGCGCAGAATGCTGATAGTTCAACCCACACCCAGTCTATCAGATGCGCCTTCACGTTACCTTCAATTTGATACCTCATTCGACCCGATTGCACCATTAGGGACGCCTCTAACCTCAAACAGGTTATTTTTGAACATTGATATTTTTCATATTATCTTTGCGCATGCGCAGAATTACCCTAATTCAAGCCCACACCCAGTCTATCAGATGCTCCATCACGTTACCTTCAATTTAATACCTCACTCGACCCGATTGGACCACTAGGGACGCCTCTAACGCCAAAAAGGTTATTTTGCACATCGATATCAACATCTCGTGTACGAAGTTTGATTTTTTTTTTATTTTGGCGGTAGTGGATCGAGTGAGGTATCCAATTGAAGCTGACGTGAAATGCTTCACAATGATACCGGACTCGACCCGATTGGTCCACTAGGGGCACCTCTAAAGGTATTTTGAAGATTGATGTTGATTGATGTTGATATTGATGTTTGGCGTTAGGGCAGCCCCTAGTAGTCCAAGCGGGTCGAGTGAGGTATCAATGTGAAGCATTTCACGTCAGCTTCAATATGATACCTCACTCGACCCGCTACCTCAAAAAAAAATTTTTGACTTTGTGTACGAAATTTTTTTTTGAAAATTTTTTGAAAATTTTTTTATTTTTTTTTTTTTGGGGAAAAAAAGCATGATTGGAGCTAATGTTAAGTTGGTGTGCTAATGAAAGAAGTTTCTCTTTCGGAAAGATGGATTGGCCCTGAAAAGGGCCTTTGATAGTGTGATACGACACACTTTAAGCGCGGAATATTCGCCTCACTCCTCCTACATGTTTTCGACAAATGGGACATCTTATCTTGAAATGTACCTCTCCGGCGTCAACGCATCGGCATTGGGCTCCTTCACATGTGAGTTGGATCCAGCAATCCTTGCACATACACAGATGTCCACAGGGTAGAACCGCGTATAAGCTTTCTTCATTCGAGCAGATGCTACATTGTTTGATTTTTTCTTCATGATGTCGTAGTTTCTTTTGTCTGGCAATTTCCTCTTCCAAGCCCGCCCTTGTGGTTTCCATTCCCAACATCGCTCCCCTCATGTCGATAATTTGTTCGTTGAGGCGTGATATTTCATCTGTGTGTCGGCATCGTGCTCTTGTTTCAGTGTCTGCAGTCGAAGTGGTGGTTGATGGAGGTCTAGTAGTTAACCATACACTGGCTAGTTCTCTATCACGGGTGTCGTCCTGGTTATCTTCTTGTTGTATGTCCTCCTCCATTCTGTTGTTGTTGTCTTGTTCACTTTCCCCGAGTTCTTCTTCTGTACTTGTTAACCTCGTTACATCTTCAAGAACGCGTTGAAAACTGGAGACAATAGTCAGTCCGCCATCTTCTTCCCGGGTAATTATCTCGCTATGTTCTTCTTCTGTACCCCTATTCCTTGGATCTCTAGGTTGATGGGTAAATAAGGCTCGACGTCTTAAACTCATGATGTGTAGTTGTTAATAAAATGTGTGAACATACACGTTATTTATACTCGGCTGTGTGTGTGTGTGTGTTTCAAGATGGTGGCTTGTTTTTTGTATGTTAGGGGTAGTCGGTTTTCAAGATCCCCAGCATTCTACTTTCCCGATCCCCAGCCTTCATTTGCATATTTTCAAGATGTCGGCCTGTTTTTTGTAGGTTAGGGTAGTCGGTTTTCAAGATGGCGGCCTGTTATTTCCCTGAAAATATGCAAATGAGGTCTTTGGATTTTTGCCAAAATGGTGGCTTGTTGGTAGCAGGTGCGTTTCAAAATGGCGGCGGGTGTGAGTGAGTGCAAAATCGGACGGCGTGAGTGCACGATAGATTGATCTACTGTATAGAGAGCTGTGTCACCATAGCCCAAGCATTAAAATTACCTATTATTTTTTCGATAAATCTTTATAATTTTTAGGGCACTATGATAACACTAACCCATAGTTTACATGTAATTTTTTTAATCAGGAAAATCAATTTATTTTCCATTGTACCTGGGTTTTTCATACTAACTTACACGAAGCTTACGGTTTCAAAATGACTAAAATTAATAAATAATCACCTATTGTAACGTTAGACTGTTAAACAAATTTACTACTATACACTCAATTGCCGCAGTTCAACTTGTAATAAAAATATGGGTGTGTTCACAATTATTATAAAATGACAAGCTGTTTAAAATTTGAAAACAAACACAGATATTTTGTCGTAAAAAAATCTAGCCTATAGTTAGAGTGTTGTCGCTCACGTCCGCGTCTTTTACACTATAAATAGCGCTCAGAATTTTTTAATTATTCACACTTGAGGACCCAGTCATGGAGCCACTACTCTGTACTGAAATCATGAGTATTGATACAGCAGACTTGTTCCCAAATGATGAGAATCAACTCCTGCCGGGTATAATTAATTTGGAAGAAGACGAACCGTGGATAGCGGAAATCATGAAGGAAATATTTCTACCTTCACCACCCCGGAATAATCCTGTAACTATTACTACAGATCCTGCAGCAACAACGAGTCACGACCTTGCAGCTCCATCTGATGTTAATCCAGCTGAAAAAATGGACGAGATTGATAGCCTGCTAGCAACGCTGTTGAAACAGGACGACGACAACAACACGGTACAAGAGGTTTCACCAGAGAAAAAAAAAGATTCAAGAAACACAGAAGAAGACCAAGATTTGAAGAGGATAGACGATGCAAGACAAAACACAACTAGACTACAACAGCGGAAACAAAGAAAGGCTACAACACCCAACCGAATAACAGGGGAGAAGATAAAGAAAATAGTGCCCAAAAAAAAAAAAATGCACTACCACGACGCCGCAAATTATGTCTGGGCCATTACAACTTCAACATTAGGATGCTACACCGAACGAAAAAGCGCATTATATATTCACTGTGTGGAGTGCGCGAATCCGTTTGCAAAGTATGCGGTAGGACCATGTGGACACCAGGCACTTTGTGAAATTTGCATTCACCGTCGAGCCGGAATATCCACCTGTATACCGTTCCACAACACACCTGTACAGTGTCAATTACTATATGTAACCTGTCCTGTCTGTGATGCTAGGATATCGGCCCAATCAACGGAGTAAATGGCTATATTTACTACAGATTCCAAAGGTTTTTTTAAAAACCACCCATGTTTTTCGAAAGGGAACTTCTAACTATGCACAAAAAATTAAACACGAGAAATCACAGCCCTGTGTTCGTTGAAAATAAATTCCCCACGCTTATGAAAATAAATTTTTTCCTGCATACCGGGGTTTAAAAGTTTTATAAAGGCCATTATACCCTTGGCCTGTAATATTAAATTAATGACATAACCCCCACGCTTATCAAAATAAATTTTCCTACCCCTTATACCGGGGTTTTTAAAACAATTTTTAAAGGCCCTTATCCCTGGGCCTATGTAATAGTAAATTAATGAGGGGATAGAGAAAAAAGAAAATAAATGCTCTGTGTATATATATATAAAGAGATTCGTTCTGACAAGAACGGTTGGATAATAGGCCAGGGGTTGTATTTTTTTTTTGGATGAATGCAGTTTGCTAAGAAAAGAGGGAAAAATGTGGGACATTCTGTGCTTATATAATTGATGTGCTCAAGTTAGAAAAAGCATCCTCTTTCGAAGGAATTTTTTTTTTTTTTTGTCCTTACAAGGACAGTTTATTTTTTGTCCTTACAAGGACAGTTTATTATTTTTATGTCTTTTTATTGACAATGGGAGTAGTTTACTTCCCTAGAAGGTGTCACTGGGTCCATCGGTATGCTGGTTGTTATATAATTGCCGCATCCTGGCCACATCTTCCGCAGGCGTCGTGTCCGCAAATATGGGGGTCCCGTCTAAAAAATTCGCCGGGGCGATGGTCATGGTGGCTGGGGTAGGGTCTGGAAATTCCGTGTTATGTAGATCCAGTAGCGGGAAGGGGGCCGGTGGCGATGCCGAAAAGGGCTGCTGGACCTGGAATGGCCGGACCACTAGTTGCGGAGGCGGGGTGGTAGATCTTGCTTGGTTCATCACCCGCGACAATAGGTGAAACCACCCCGCCTCATCTACTATCGTCCGGGCCGCATTCAACAACTCTCGCACGTTCTGGGCCGTGGTGGGTTGATCGGCGAGTACTTGTCCCAATAGCATGGCCTGCCAACCTCGAAATTCTCGTTTCCAGAATTTTTTCACTTCCTTCATCATTTGTCGCTGTTTATAGCGGGTCAAATACGGGATATTCTCCTCCTCCCCCTCCACCTCTATCCAGCGATTCGCCCTTCGGCGGTCTCTTCTTAGCTGTCTGTTGTCCATCTTTTTTTTTTCTCTCGTCTTTGTCTCAGTGAAAATTTTTTTGTAGTAGCCGACTGCCAGCGGGGCGCGTATTTATGCACATCGCGCGGACCCAGGCGATAGCAATCCAAATGGCAGACAGAATAAATCTCTCTAAACTCTGGGTGTGTTTCTTAGGAATTTATAAACGATTGTTAGTGTACAATAACTGTCAGGTCCCCGTAGAATTTTTAGTTCTAATTTAGCTCACATAAATCAAGGGCGCCTATTAAAAATTTCAAACGTCTAGCTCTGGTCTACGTCATGAATTTTAATTTTTTACTGGGTTCTCGAGCCGATACGAAAATACAGAAAACCCGAGCCATTAAACATAAATTCATTTTCTGCATTAAAAATAGCACCAGTCTATCCCTGATTACACGATACGCGTGCCCTGAAAATTCCAGTTCGTTTCGATCATGAGAATTGTAGAAAAATGATCAAAACAGACCCTTGGATTACGCTGCGAAAATACAAGCTAGGCGCCAATCTTCGCAATTTTTCCAAAGTCACGTGCGCAGTGAGGGCGTGTTTAAAAGTACCAGCGGGTAATGTTTCACTACACGCATACACACAAATCCCTGCAGAGTAGTGCCCCCTTATTCGTTTGGGCCCCAAGAGTTATCCTTTTAGTTGCTTCTGAGTTTGACTATTTTTACAGCGGTAGGCGTGTTGTTTGGAAAATGATGAGCACTTCCCAGACGCTGTTAACCCTGCTAATATTTTATTTTTAATTCTCGTAGGTGTCCAGACTATTCATGTATGTACTCGGGAAGTGTTTAAAAAATTAATTGCCGTGTTAAATTAAATATTTTCCCAGGGTATTTTTTTCTGGACAGGTCCCAAAAAGCCCAGGCCAGATAGGGTTAACAATGAAAAATAGAATCGATCTCTATAAATTTTTTGTCGGACTAATAGTTTTATCATTGTTCAGTATGGTATCGTCGGACAAAGAGCTCGCGTTCTTTCAAGTCAAGTAGTAGCCGGCTGCCAGCGGGGCGCGTATTTATGCACATCGCGCGGCCCCAGGCGACAGCAATCGAAATGGCAGACAGAATAAATCTCTCTAAACTCTGGGTGTGTTTCTTAGGAATTTATAAACGATTGTTAGTGTACAATAACTGTCAGGCCCGCGTAGAATTTTTAGTCAACCTAACACATATAGTCAACTTGATTCAGTTTTGGGGGACTGTGACCTTGAC
>JAVTVY010038372.1:0-17118 GCA_036873755.1 Hanleya hanleyi | reverse complement strand
GACTGACCAGTTATCTTGTATGACTTGATTAGTGCAGATAAGTTTGGATCAGTCGAGGGATTAATCCCAGTACCCAGTAGAATAGGTTGAGCAATGGCCGCTCTATAACCTTCTACCGTAGCAGGCACCAGGCCCCTATCCCTGAACAGATACAATAGAAACTCTGCTATCTCAGGGATAGCTGCGCAGGATGGATTAATATCCCTCTCTCCACACCAAAGATCGAAGATTGCCCACTTTGAGTTGTATACAGCGGAAGAGGACGGTCGAATAGATTGTGCCATTCGGCGCCCAACCTCCGCTGAAAATCCCGCCTGAGCGAAGTGCTGCTTGAGCACTTGCACACGTGGTAGTGGAACAGTCCTGGTTGGCTGTGGAATGTCGATGTTCCGGGCTGGCGCAGTAGATTGTGCCATACCGGAAGCTGTCTTGGTACATCTACCAGAAGATCCAATAGTTCCGGGAACCACGGCCTTGCTGGCCACCACGGAACAATCAGGTAAACGACACACATGTGTTCGCGGATCTTCTGAAGTACCTTCGCTAGGATAGCTGGAGGAGGGAACGCATATGCTACCATCCTTGTCCAGTCCTGCGATAGTGCGTCCACTGCATATGCCGACGGATCCGGAACCGGCGACATGAACAGGGGCAGTAGATTGTTGTGCCGAGTGGCGAACAAATCTATGTGTGGCATCTCCCAGACATGAGCTATTTGTTTTAGTATGTCTGAGTGAAGTTGCCACTCCGTGGGAATTATCTGATTCCGTCGTGAAAGCGAATCCGCTAAGACGTTCAGTACCCCCGGGATGTGCCTGGCCAACACCGATATGTTGTTGTCCCAACACAGACCGAAAAAGATTTCCGCTTGGCTTTGTAATTGCGGAGATCTCGTCCCCCCCTGCTTGTTGATATAGGACACGACTGTTGTGTTGTCCGTCGCAACTAGCAGGTTCTTGCCGGTCAATACGCTCACCCACGTGCGGATGGCATGTGTCACTGCCATAAACTCCAACACGTTTATATGGTACGAGCGTTCCTCGATTGTCCATAACCCGGATGTCGACTTGGACTCGAGGTGGGCTCCCCATCCTTCCATAGATGCGTCCGTGAACAGGTGATGTGACGGACGAAACAGAAGTAGGGACACACCTGGCATAACGTTGAGTGGATCCAGCCACCATTGGAGGCATTGTTTGACTAGCGGTGTTACAGGTATCCACGGATTCAACTGCCTTTCGACCCATTGATGATTGAAGTCAATCATTAAGGGACGAAGCTGCAACCGCCCTCTTGGTGTTACGTCCTGTGTTGACGTCAAGAGGCCGATTATCGCAGCAAAGTGTAAAGCCCTGGCCTGAGATAACTTGAGGAACTGAGGTATCTTCGTCGTTATCTTTAGCCATCGATCTTCTGGGGGTTTGGCGAGAGCCCGTAGCGTATCGTATTCCACCCCCAGAAATTTGCGCCTTTGTGAAGGAATCAGCTCTGATTTCTCTTCGTGTGGGATGTATCCCAGAGAAGTCAACATCCTTAAGACAAACTGGGTGTCTAGGATTAACTGCTCCTTGCAGGCATTCCTTAGCAGGGAGTCGTCGATATATAAAAGTGGTACTTTATACCTAGACTGTGCAGGAATTGTGCCACTGGTGTAAACACTCGTGTGAACACCCAAGGGGAAGTGGATAGGCCGAACGGAAGCACTTGAATTTGGAAGCGTCGTTTGCCGACCATGAATCTCAAGTACTTCCTGTCCTCTGGATGTATTGGGATATGAAGGTATGCATCCCTTAAATCCAGAGAAGTCAGCCATTCCCCTTGCTGGAGTACCGACCGGATAGACCGGAAGGACTCTATGCGGAAGTGTGGCGGTGGAGTGAGGTAGTCCTTGTTGAGGCGCTTGAGGTTGATAACCATGCGCATCTCGGACGTGTCTTTCTTGGGGACCAGAAAGACCGGCGAATAGAACCCGGGTGACGTGTCCGAAACCGGAAGCTCTATTACAGCTGCCTTCTCTATCAGCTTGTCCACAGAGGACTGTATCGCTGATAGATGACCCGTTCGTAATGGTATACGAGACGGAAGGGGATGAGCAGTCAAGGGAGGAAGCGTGTCGAACAATAGGCGATAGCCGTATCTGATCGTTCGAATGACCCACGCTTCCGTCCCGATCCTTATCCAGTTCCTCCAAACAACTGCAGCCTTCCCCCTACCGGAAGGTCTAGTTGCTGGGGAACTGGAAACGTTATGTCTCGGTGTTCCCGCCATACCGGAAGCCACCCGGTACGGCCCGAGACATCAGGAATCCTTCTTTGACTGCTTAGATTTCCCCTTACCCTGCTTCTTATGGCCATAGGTCGATACTCTTGGCTCTAAAGAAGTAGGCGCTTGGATATGCTGTTGGCCGGAAGCACCCTTATTAGCCTTGGAACTAGGCGGGTTCTTCTTAGCCTTCTTCGCCTTTGGACCCGACCCGGAAGCCATAGGTCTTTTAGACGAAGCACCAGAAGCAACTGACCTGTCATGCTCTATACGATCCATTTCAGGTCGAACTTCGGCAACAGCATCACCAAACAGTAAAGGAGCCGTAGATGTCTCTAGTAGACTCCTCTTTACAGCTTCCGGTGTGTAACTATGCATAAAAGGAATGAAGGCCTTTCTCCTTAAATACACTAGCATAGAAGATAGATAGGCATTGTGTACCAGTAAATCTTCTACAGCACCGGAAGCAATCTTCTGGTAGTCAAGAACGAGGTTTATACCCTCCTGTAACTGTTCTTGACTCTCCGCGCCCGACAGCGAAAATAAACCATCCTTTATGGCTTTAAGAAACCAGTCAAGGTGATTCGTAATCGCCACTCCTTGTCGAGCAGTTTCCTCAAGTACTGCGGCCTGTTTGTTCGTGCAAGGAACATCCGGATTACTAGGCACTTTAGTATTGCTAGAGCATAAATACTGAAAGTCGTCGTTCACCTCTGCAGACCGGAAGCTAAACGGTGAGTTATGTACGCCGTAACTTCGTGTGTTTGGCTTCTGTACTGGGAACGGACCAGAAGATCCTGCAGGGCGGAAGCGAGCTTTTGGTCTCAACCTTATAGCACGTTCCTCCTGCGTAGCGGGTTCTGCTAACGTTCTATGGAATAAATGGCAGATAGAATGAATAGCAGTTGAGGCCGGAAGCGTGGTAGCCGACCTCGTAACCCGGTTTGACTCTCCTGATTCAGTTTCAATGTCCCCCGCATGTGGGACCGGAAGCTGCATATTAGGAATTAAGTCATAGATGCCGGAAATAAGTTCATAATATTTCCTAGCATCCGGATCAGTATTGGTAGGTTCATTCAATTCAGATCTACCGTACTGGTCCCTATCCACTTCCATAGCTTCCGGGGCTTCCTGCCAGGAGGGAGTATTGGAAGGGATAGTCCTCAACAAATTAGCTTCCGGTTTCCTAGACTGTTCAGTCAAAACCGGAAGCAGTGGCGTACTACTTCGGAATTGACTGGTCATCATCTCTCTCAATTCCTTCATTTCCTCACGCTGCTGTTCCATACCGCGCAGTATGGCAGCCAATGTGGGATCAGTCACTTGAGAGTGGACCGGAAGCAAGGCCTGACGAGGTGTGTTCACACTCAAGGACCCTCCAGCTGGACGTGAGCACGGCCACTGTAAAGGCCGGTGAACTGGCATACGAGGTCGTAAACCGGAAGCACGTATAGGAGGACGCATCATACGTAATAATCCCGGTCCCGTACCACGAACACCACCGGAAGCAGATATCTGACCTAAGCCACGCAAGGGCGAAGGTAGACCAGCAACCGGATGCCGCATAATTTGAACTGGTCTGATTGAGGGTTCTTGATAACGCAACTCAGACACAGGCAAAAAATTTGACATATTATGGGTACCTGAATACATACCATACTGCCGTTGTTGCGGGAACCTTAATCTCTGGTGGCCCAGAAGGCTCGTAGACACAAACGTCTCGGCAAGGGAACGAGGAAGGCCGCCAGAGTAACCGGAAGCAGGTTGAGAAAATTCAGACAAACTGGAAGCAGCAGTTAAAGGCGTAACTGAGCGACCGGGAAGTCCAGGCCTCGACAGCGTCGAGGAAGGTATTTTCCCAACCCCGGACCCAAATGAAAATTTAACATTAGGCTCCTCACTGGTGCTGCCCAAGTTTTCATAATCATAAGTTGACTCTGATCGAGCGATCGGAGTCCCCTGGCTTTCCCACGCTAAGCCTGGGTCCGTCACCGATTTCCCTTCATCGTCACATCCAGGCGTCCGCTCAATAGGAATCTCCACTTCCACAGTCGTCGTAGTACCAGATTCCATATCTTCGATTACTCCTTCCACTTGTACCAACCGGGTCGATCCCTTACCTGATTGACCCTTCACCTGGCCTGAAATGGAAGCATCGTGAGCGGGGGGGGGCGTTTGTTTATCTTTATTTACATCCAATAGGCTGACTAATGAAGACCCAGCTACTGAACTAACAAACCCCCTAGACTCCTCGCCTACATTAGTACGAGGAGACTGTGCTACATATGTCTCGTTTGCGAGATTGGCAGGCATAACGACACCATTTCCTTCGTTAGCTGCCAGAGAACCGGCCAGATACACCTGGAATATGCCGGGCGCCCACACAATACACTCTTCACAGGCCGTGTCCCATGTACAGATTCTACCCTGGCGGCATGGCGGACACACTGAGTGAAGGTCATAACTAGGCTTGTCACCTCCACAAGACATGCATGACATTTGAGACATATTTTGAGCCATTTTTACGCTGATAACTTAGAGAATACTTCCCAAAGGACTTCTTGCAGAAAATCAGACGTCTGAGGTAATCCAACTGTGAGTAGTTTCGCTAGAAAAGGCACTTTTTCACGGAGTTGACAATGTTTACTTCCAGCCCTACGAAGCAGTAGAACAAGAAGGAAGTGGAATTGTGGGTAGCTATGCAATCAGGTGACTAGCAGGGGAGATAACTGTGTCAATTAAATTCTTACTGTGATATTTCCTGTAGACAAGAAATGCAAAGAGTGGAAGTGAGGTAAGTTTTCAGCGCAAATAACAAGTCCATTCACCCCCCTGCTGCTAAGAGTTATCCCAATATCCCACACAATGCTATTTGTCAGACACTATCCGCACAAGGGCACAATGATGTCACAGGTCAAAGGTCACCAGGAAGTGGCCTCGATTCCAGCTCACATCTCATCCAAAGATCGAAGGTCACACCACACATTCCAGTTGCTTTGTAGCTTTCATAGAATTGAAGTCCTGAATGTGCATGTGGTGATGATTTACCATGACTGGTCAAAAGTCATCCAGAAGTAAGTTTGATCCCAGGCAGGCCAGGTGGTGAGAGATTGGACAGTAGGCCTTCTGTCAAGTGGTACCCCACATGACACACCGCCTGCCTACACCTCTTTAACGAATGTGCATGCACACTGATGTTGCAGGTCAATGATTAGTCGAAAGTGACCTTGATTCATTGAACCTGGGAGTACGGCGTATCGCGTTGGGCACACCGGTTCTCGTCAGATCACCGAAGTTAAGCAGCGTTGAGCTCGGTCAATACTTGGATGGGTGACCGGGTGCTGTACTGGCTGGGCTGATCAGTGTCCAGAATAATAGGAACTGTGAACACTCTCGTGTTCTGGCACATGTAGGCACCGTCGTGATATGACTGAAACAATGTTGAAAACGACGTTAAATCCTACTCACTCACTTCATTGAACCTGAGCGGGTATTCCAACATCCATGCCCTGGCCATGACATAATCAATCCACCCGCATAACCCACAGAATAATACAGTGCAATACACTTGCTTTACTTCTAGCCTTGAATAAATGTCAATACATTATACTCCTTAAGTACTGTTTCAGTTTTGTTTTACTACTGTATATTTCCAGTACAGTTATAATGACATTATTTTATAGACTTTTTTTGTGGAGGGACTCCTGCAAGAATAGTTTATAAGTGTTTGACCCTCAATATTTAAAGATTTATATATATATAAAAAAAACAGAACTAAAATATTTCATTCCCTTTACAGTTCTGAAATATTACCGTCCTGATACAGTACTGAAACAGTACTAAATCAGTACTGTTTTATAAGTTCTGTTTCAGTGCAATTTCAGTACTTCAGTAGAAATGAGGTGAAACAGTTGACACTATATTTGCTGTGCATGACAGTATAAGCTGTTACCGATCAGTCACAAGTAGGTAACCTATCAGTAACAGGTCTGTAAAATTACATAGGTAACCTACAGGTAACTAATTGGCGACCTATTGGTAACATACCAGTAGCATGCTAGTTACTGATCGGTAACTGAAATAACTTGATAGGTAAACAAATGAATTCAGATAGGTAGCTAAGCTGTTACCGATCAGTCACAAGTAGGTAACCTATCAGTAACAGGTCCGTGAAATTTCATAGGTAACCTACAGGTAACTGCATGATTGGTAACATACTGGAAATGTATCAGTAGGATGCCAGTCACTGATCAGTAACAGGTCTGTAAAATTACATAGGTAACCTGCCAACAGCCTATAGGTAACTGATAGGTAACTGCTTAATTTTAATTAGTAACAGAGCCGCTGAACATACTAACTATCCTTTACCTATAGGTAACTACACGGTGTTTGGTCTGTGACTGATCGGTGGCTGAACAGTAACTGAAACGACTTAAAAGCAATAGGTAACCTATCGGTATCATAGCAGTAACAAGACAGTTACTGATCGGTCACAGGTTGAGAATTGATCAGTAACAGGTATGAAAAAAATAGGTAGGTGACCTACTAGTAACCAATAGGTAACTACTGAGTAACTGAACCACCTAGCATTTCATGAGATATATGCAATATCAGTAACCTATATGTAACTGACAAGTACTGCTGAGTTACCTGAACAGTACTGTAAGGGGACCTTAACTACCAGTACTGTTCAGTTATCGACCGATAGGTAACTGGTAGGTAACTGAGCAGTACTGCTCGGTGAAAGTTTGCCTGTGTAGGGATGTACCTTGGGACATGATATACTAGGGATGTACCATGTTGTACTAGGAACAATTACTAGGGACCATGGTGTACTAGGAACAAATTATGTGAACAAGGGTTGGATGATGGAAATATTTGGAAAAGCTGGATACAATGCAAGAGCTGGGTCAACTAGAGGTTCCACTTTCACCCTTGAGTTGCCGCTCCGGCATGAAGCCTATACTGGTTGGGTTTTTTTGAGCAAAAACATACGTCTACCCCAAGCTCCCACCATGCCTTGAGTGGACACATTATTTAAGGGAATGAAAAATAAAATAATGATAAAATGATAAAATGAATGCAGTAATAAGTATCCTAATGGAGCTGCGCATCTAAAAATATTAATTGCTAAGAGGCGATTTTCAATGTTGCAGTAGCCCAGTGAGGAGTCGGGATTGTATAGCAATGAGTGGATTGCCGACACCTACAACGTGCAACCAATATGAAATACATGTATGTATTCATTTATTTCGAAACTGATCACAATATAGGAACGATGCAAAACATACAAGAGGCACACCTATAATATACATGCTGTAGTGTATAGAAGTTTCACGCGTCTGCCTTCAGTAGTTTCCGAGATATGGAGTGAACAAAATTGGACAGACAGACAGGCAAGCACGTTTTGCATGGACCTACGTAAGCACTAGCTCACACCAAAACCTAATTAGATCACAAGGCCTGGGATGTTGTTTTCCACACCGCAGGTCATGGTAAGAATAGGCCCCAGCTCCTCACACAGCTTGTCGTAAGAGGCGACTAACTGAGGCACCCATGGGGTTCCCGGGTGTGAAAAGGAATAGGACCCCACCCGTGCGGTCCCCGGATGTGGAAAGAAATAGGACCCAACGTCGTGATATGACTGAAATATAGTTGAAAGCGACGTTCACTCACTCACCTGTAGACAAGAGTAGTACTGTACATACATGTAACAAAGATGGACGCAGCACACGGATAAAGGCACGCACACACACACCAAAACCTAATCAAATGAGGGGGCTATCCCAATGAAGCTCCCATCCCCGTTTGGTGAAATTCCGTCCAGTAGTTCAATATATCTTGCAGACAAGGAAAGGGGACGGACAGACAGACAGCACAAACACTAGATGTCTCCCCCCAACATAGTTGGGGGAGACATACATGTAATAATGTCATTCAAAAGTACAAAAAGGTCAAAGATGATAACAATAAATAGACTGAAACTTCATAAATTGGGTCATTGACATCGACACAGACTTCACTAAAAGTGAAGGTAAGTTTATCAGAAGGAAGGCTGAAACAGAACTGCGACAGAAGTCATTTT
This sequence comes from Hanleya hanleyi, assembly GCA_036873755.1. Classification (NCBI taxonomy): domain Eukaryota; kingdom Metazoa; phylum Mollusca; class Polyplacophora; order Lepidopleurida; family Hanleyidae; genus Hanleya; species Hanleya hanleyi. The sequence goes on along the minus strand of JAVTVY010038372.1, from coordinate 8,771 downwards.
ATCCACCATGTTAGATATCAAAAGAATCTGACCAGCTTTTCATGGAAATGGAAGAAAAGGGACTATAGATAGGGGAGGACCATGAGAATGAGAAGGGAGTTTGAGAGTATATTATCAAGGGCATGTACATTTCTTATAAGTCAACTGAACAAAACTAACAAATATGAGAAAGAAATATAAATTATAGTTTTTCTAATATCCGCATCAAAATTCTCTCCTCAGACTCTCTTCTTCTCTCCTCTTGTGCCTCCTCCATCTTCAGTCTCTTCTCTTTCACTTCCATGAAGCGCTTGTCAGACGCCTCAATCACCTCTGTCATGGTGGATAGGATCACTTCCATTGCAGTTCTCTTTTTGGCCTTCCTTTTGATAGGCTTCTCCTCACTTGTTGTGGGGACATGTCGATGTCATTATCCACTGCAATATATGATGAAAATTTTAATCAGTATGAATGTCTCCCGCCTTTAAAACCTGCAAACTAAGCCCTTTCATATACAGATACAGATAAAAATCCTGACAGATAATGTATTTTTGTATTAATATTATATCCTGAATATGTAATTTTGAACAAAATGCAGATTTACCAGATTCATCAGATGTGGGGGTTGGTGTCTGATTAGATGTGGATGCCAAAACAACATCGGGTTCTATAGCTGGCTTGAACCCAAGAACTGCATCCAGTAAATCGAAATATTCAAATGTTGTCCTGGTGTTACCTGTAAAACATAAATACAGGACATGTATTTATTAGTGTTGACTTTAACAGCTTCCTCATATTGCAATGCAGGAAAAAAGAAATTAGAGACTGCTTGTATGCCCCCATACAAATTCATGCTATGGCAAATAAGAAAGTTATGTAGCATATATTTACGATGAAGGGTCATAACTTCATACGAATCATCCGAATGCATTCAAAATGTGACCGTGTACATCAAGATACTGAGCATCTGCCATTCAAGTTTTGAAGTTTTTGCTGTGTGCCATTATTGGGGGGGGGGGGTGTATATAATGTAATACTGTGGTAGCTCAGTCAGTCATTTTCTTCATTTATTAGTATTTATTGGAATTTTACAACATGTATTATTTATGCAAGATGATTTGCAAATGGTGTTTGAAATCTATTTCAACCTTATCAAATTCGTACAGCTTTTAAAAGCAGGACTTTATTCCTTGCTTCGAAAGACAAGGAACTAGACTGAAAACAAGTTCCCATGTTTGTCTATGTTGAAATTTCATTTGTGATTGGAGTCAGTAACGTACCTGACTTATTGTTCTCATCTTTGACCTTTTTGTACTTTTGGATGAGGTTATTCACCCGACTCTTGCACTGGCTCCAACTTCTCATTATGTTTTTATTCTTCAGCTGAGTGGATAGCTCCTCCCAGATGCTCTTGTTGCGAACCATCTTTGTAAACTTAGTTTGAACAACCTCACTACCCCATAACTCCAGCAATGTAGTGGTTTCCTTATACTTCCACTGTACCGATCTGTGGAAAAATTCATCAGGGATTATACATGTACTTTTTACTCATACACTGCAACATCTTTTACTTTTTAGTTTATACAATATCATGTATGGTCTGGAACAACAGAATATTAACTGGGTATGGGTTTAGGTCATATGATATGAACAGAACATGCACTGAATCATGCCCATATCAACAGGGTACTGGTATGTCTATATGGACATAAGGCTGCCCACATTTGATTCCTGTCAGCCGCCCGCATGTCATTTTACCTAACCGCCTTTTTTTCTCTCATTATTTTCATTTATTTGCATTATTTGCAGTTTTTCCAACTTTGATGCTCTTGGATTTCTTGCTTTGAACCCAACCTCATTTCATTCAGTAACCTCAAAGACGCATCAAATCTGATGATGAAAATGGAAAGATTGATGAAAATAATATGCTTCCGTGGAAAATCCTATCAGGGGAAGTAACTCTTTTGTTTAAACATTCTCAAACATGGCCTCTGAATCATTTCAGCCTGAATATTTTTTCAAACAAACAGTGAGCAATGAATAATGAAAAGGAAGACCCCCGCCTGCATCCTTTTTCAAGAAAAAATCTTGTCGGGAAACAAGGGATCAATTGTCATTAACCTAAGGCTAAAATTGAAAAGTTGTTTGCTTGGGTAACATAAATTTTATTCAAACTTTTTTGTGATCACATACCCGGTAACAATATTGCTTCATGAATCAGAGCTATGCCAAACAGAGAAAATATTACCATCTGTGTGGATCCTGCTTTACAAACATGTAGTTTCCTGGTTTAAGATCATTTCAGGAAAACCCTATATTTCTTAGATGAATAATAAAATAATAAATCAATTAAAAGTTCTGGGTAGGGGCCTTTCTGATGGGTATGGCTGCCCCAAACAAACAATATTTTAATTTTGACCCATGATATCACGAAGAGCAGAATATTTATATACTAGTACAGGCTGAGTCATGTCCATGCATGCATAATTACTGAATATAGCTATATGGTCATGTGATGTTAACATCATATAAGAATTTGAAAGTATCCGGTTGATGGAGATAGTGACGCCAATCAATTTCACACATCGAATGATCACCAAAATGGTGTTTGGAGAGGCATAATTACAAGCACCTAGTTAATGGTAAATTAACACTACACATGTTAACACCATCTGTATTAGCACCCAGAGGGTAGGGTATCACAGTTGCTAAACTGCTCATTGTAGCTAGGAATTCTTCTGTAACCCAATAACACAAGGTCATATCACAACTGGTGTGATAGACTTTCCATGTGTATTGAGTATGGTAGACAAAATATTAACAAGGTCACAGTATTAGCCTAAGTCTGTCCTGTGCATTGACCAAGCAGGTTGTTGTTATTAACTATTTTCTATCCCACAACCAAATTTTTATCCAGTATCAGGAGTGTGAGTAGTATAGAAAAGACGGGAAAGGCCTTATTTTGCCGGGGGAGGTAACTCTTGGTGGCGGTAGGTGGCGTTGTGGTTATGGATTGCATCAGCATTGGCTGGGTGCCAACATTTTTGTCCCCACCGGGTAAAATTTAAGGGGATACTTCTTGGGGAGGAAAACTGCCTCCGGCACAGAAGAGTTCCATTGGGAGATAACTCTTGATGCACTTTTGTGATTTTTTGGCAAATGCCGGGTTATGTTCCCTGATTCGAACATTTGCATATTAAATCTATACAGGAAAATACCGGGTCGAGTAAGGTATCAAAGTAAAGGATTCGTGAAGGGGCATCTGATGGGCTGGGTGAGGGGTTGAAAGAGTGTTATTCTGCGCATGCGCGGTGGACCCAGGGTATGGAAATAGACGTTTTGGCATCTAGGGCAGCCACTAATGGTCCGATGGGGTTGAGTGAGGTATCAATGTGAAGCATTCGTGAAGGGGCAGCCGATAGGGTGGGTATGGGGTTGGAATACCGGCATTCTGCGCATGCGCGGTCGCCAAAGGGTATGAAAATAGACGTTTTTGGGTCTGTGTGGGCCACTAGTGGTCCTATGGACTCGAGTGAGGTATCATTGTGAAGCATTCGTAAAGGGGCATCTGCCTGAACTAGTGGTTCGGGTGTTGTCACCAGTCTGCGCATGCGCAGACAGGGAATTGTGGGAAAAGGGTATGGAATAGACGTTTTGGGATCTAGGAGAACCCCTAAAGGGCCGATTGGGTCGAGTGAGGTATCACTGTGAAGCCTATGTGAGAGGGCATCCGCCTGGACTAGCGTCTGGTCCATGTTTCACATTCTGCGCATGCGCAAACAGGGAATTGTGGGAAGAGGGTATGGAAATAGACATTTTCGGGCCGAGGTGAGCCCCTAATGAGCCGATGGAGCCGTATGAGGTCTTATTTTGAAGCTCTTATCCGCCTGGATAAGTGTGTCATTCGCGTTCAACATTCTGTGCATGCGCTGACAGGGAATTATGGGACAAGGGAATGTAAATAAACGGTTTGGGGTTTAGGTGGGCGACTATGGGTCCGTTGAAGTCGAGAGAGGTATCAACGTGAAGCACACGTGAGGGAGCATCCGACTGGGTGGATGTGGGGTAGGAATATCATCATTGTGCGCATGCGCAGGTAGGTCGTAGTATAGAAATAGACATTTTGGGGCCGATATGGACCACTAGTGGTCCAAATGGGTTGTGGGCGGTGTCACAGTGAAGTTTTTGTTGGGTAGAGTCAGAATGGCGTGTTTTTTATTGCAAGTCGTGTCAATCTGCGCATGCGCAGTTGGGTGTAGTAAGTAAAGTGCCCAATTTGAGCACTGAAGGCAGGTATTTGGTGTAGAGCTGGACCACTATTGCTCCGAATGCGTCGTATGCAGTGTCATTTTGTACCTCTCGGGGTGTAAACCCCGATTTGAAGGATGTCCACTACATCAGTGACGTCGTCGGTGACGTCATCAGTACGAGTAGTAGCCAAAGTGGGCGTTTTGGGGCGGTGAAGGAAGGTATTTGGTGTAGAAATGGACCAACCTTAGTCCGAATGCGTCGTGTGAAGCAACAAGCTCAATGCTTCAACGTCCTGGTGAATTAGCCCAAAAGCTCTCATTTATCTACACACCAATACATCGAAATGCAGTGACGCCCGTCAATGATCGTCGTTACGCCCTAGCATAACACCTTGACGCCATGATATAGACAGATGAGAGAACAACAACAACAAAGATGAGAGGACAACAACAACAACAAGTTTTTTTATTTTTTATATAGTTTATTTTCCCCTCCATCGTAACATACCCATGCTGGGGGAGCGGCGTTGGGTAGGTTTACAATTCAAGAAGTCTCTTGTCCAATCAGAGACCGCCATTTTGTCCTGCCATATTCGTTCTTGTCCGTTAGATGTATTCTCGGCTGCTCTTGGCCAATCAAAAGTCGCCGTTACAGAAAGATCCATCTTCGGTCATGTTCGCTTTGAACCGTTTGTTCTAATCGGCCAGGCCAGGATATTATAACCAGGTTGGCTCACTGGTTATCACATTAATAAGTAAGTCATAGTCCATGTTAAGTACATGTATAACACAACCTAGCTTTATTTACCCTAATTTAATTATCTAACTTTGACGTAATATTAATTCCAATTAACACAATTATACAGCACTTCCAGTTATTACAGAAACTATATGTTAGTACATATAGCAACCTACATTTACAAGTGTTACCTATATAACTTACATACACGAATTGCCTTGGCGCTGCAAAGTCGCATGCCAAGATGAATTCTAAAAGTGAACTGACTTGGTTTCCTACTGCATACATATTTATATACATTATAGTTTTAGTGAAATCCACAGGTAGACATTCTTAACAATCATAACACACTTTCAACAATTGTTCAAGTAATCCTAACGTCCTGTCATGTCTGCCAGCTATCCTGTTCATTCAGTATGACATCTCAATTAACAGTAGGGACTCTTACCTAATAAAAACAAGGATTATCTGAGACTAAAATGACAGTCTGACTACAATTGACACCTGGCTCCTGTCTTTGCACCAGCTGGTCAGAAATGGTCTAACAACACTAATTAAATGTCAACTGTTATCAAAACATCCTATTATAATCAATACTCAAACCCCTAAATCCTAATTCCAACATGTGTTACATAACCTCTATCAAGCGCATACCTCTACCAGTACATGTAACTAATATCCACAGCCTTAATATATGGCAATTTTAACTGTATACATTTTATGCCAACTCACAATAAACAAATATTAAATAGCAATGAAATACAATTGAGGTACATGTTCATTTTACAAATTTACATGTACATGTCTTATGGCTCTGTTATAGTTCCCTCCGTCCCCGAATAAGTTTCGTCCCGAAACTGTAATAAATTGTCTGTGGTAGTCATTTTAATCGATGTTTGGTGGAGTTTTTAGAAGTTCTTATGTGATGTTGATTGAAGTTGAAGGTTCCTGTGTAATGTTGAACTGTGGCTGAGGTTGCTGATACTTGTCTGGAATATGCGGAGCTTTTGCTCTTGGCTTTCTTGGGTCACTTCTGTCTGTGGACACCATACAGCTGAAACACTCAGATGTGAAATGCAGAGAGTTAGCAATGTTTAGGATATATCTGTATACATAGAGTAGGAACAAAGATATTCATTATCATTCAAGAGTGATTATTTAGTCAATCTTCATTTTTTTTTTTTTTTTTTAATTTTGTTACATGTATCACTACATCATTTACATACTTACATACATGGGTTATATTGAGGACTATGTACATATATATTCTTGTTTAGATACAATATTCCAAATGCAAAACAAGGACACTGATCACTATGTAAAGAGAGATATAGGTTCTAGTCAAGTCAGTAATACTTATTCTGACACAGTGATCTATTGTAAAGAACATAAATGAATAAAACTGAGAAAGAATTCATGTTGGATAATTAAATATAATGCCTGAAAATCAAAAATAGAAAATGTAATGTTGCTTTTCACTTGAAACCCCGGCTGAAAAAGTTTGATGGGAAGACTTGCTGCAGACAAGTCTGACCCTAGCACTTGATTTTCAACCGGTGCCTCAGTGAAAGAGCACAACAGAGAAACTATACTTTATTTTGTCAAGATGAATGACTCACATAATTTTTTAGTGTTATTAAACAATTATTTTCTAGGAAAGAATAAACATACATGTAAGTAGTATTCATGTATCCATATACATACATACATACAGGAGAGTATAAAGTGCAAACCCTGCATTCCCAAGATCCTTGGAGCTTTCACAACATAATATAAGTTAGTAATGTTAGTGTGAATTATAATAAACTACATCAATACATCAACATATAATGCAACAACTTCTAAGTAGTAACTAATTATTTACACATTCCTTTTGGTACTCGAATATGGTTTGTCAAGCCATATTAAGAGTATCACAGAATCTGTCAGAGGTGACAAGTCTCTGATCAGTCCTGTGGTTGTCTCCGCAAAGTCATGATCTTTCGGTACATCTTTTGCCGATATCAAAACTATGCATATATGCTCTTATCAAATCGAATGTGTGTATTGTGTCTCTCTAAATCATCAAGAAAATCATACACCACATTCAGATCAATATTTTCGACAGGATTCCATTGATATGACATACATCTAGATTTGAATTCTGGGGATCTAAAATGAAACTGGAATTTGTAAACCTTGATGGAGTGTGGCACTGGAGTTCGTTGTTGAACTAAAGAAGGATGGAAGGGATCTTTGTAATACAATTCCTTTTCATGGTTATACATTTCATGTTTTATATGTGCAATTAAGTGATGGATTTTGTTTTGGGGTATCCGATTAAGTGGGAACCAGGCTGCGCCATACACCCGTTCCTTCGTTTTGTATTTCACTTTCACATAATACATGCCATCAATGAACTTGATTTTCTCAATCGCATCTATTTTTACACTTTTAATATCTATCATGGGTTGCTGTTTGGACATCAACTCACTTCGATCCGAGTTAACAAAAGCCACTGTTTGTTCAGATTTCTTCATGAAAAACTTATTTTGGCCTAAAGGTTTGCGCCTCTTCTTGCCAGACAATGTTTTGTCGGCATGATATTGTCGACGCAGCTCATCTGGGAGACTCGTATCATGCTCCCAGGTGGAGCCTCTAGTCTTGCCTACCCATTTAATCCTGTAGCACATTCGTCCATTGTAACGTTTTGATGCTAGAATTTTGTCAATTTCAGTCACCAGGAATTTGTTAGGTGTTGTTACCGAGTTGGGACCTTGATTTGTACTTGAGCTTGGCATTGTACCAGTACCTTTAGGATGTTGAATGGTTTTAGGTGTTACTCTCGTTTTTGCCTGTTCATTGTTCTTAAGTGCTACTTTAGTTTTTGGGACATGATGGTCTTTTGTTTCTTTTGTTACATTGTTCCGTTTGTCAGTGGTATTTGTCTCGTTTTCATCATTTTCTGATTCTATTTCTTCTGGATTGAGTTCATCATTTGTTTGTGGTAGGTCTTCAGGCTCATAGTTTGGCCTGTCTGCTGGGTCATGAAACTTTTTGAGACGGTTTGCGTGAATCATTGATTTCACTTCTTTATCATCACTACATTTGCGCAATTTGTATGTGTAGTTTTGCCCAACCAATACAACATAATATGGTCCTTGCCACTTTTTTGTTAGTTTGGGAGATCGGCCCACAGTCTTTTTGGTACAATATAACCATACCTTTTGTGCTGGCTCGAATGTTGGTTCTTTTGTTCTTCTATCATAATAAGTTTTGTATTTTGTTTGGGCTTTTTTCAAATTTTCATCTGCAATTTTTCTATACTCAGCCAGATTGTCTAGAATTTTTGACAAGTATGTTCTATGATCCTTTGACAGTGTTTCTTTTGGAATTAGAGAGGTATCTATTGGTGTTCTCATCTGTCTACCAAACAGCATTTGATAAGGAGATAAGCCAGTTGATTGGGTGGCTGGGGTCATGCGGTATGCCATCATAATACCTGGTATATGATCTGGCCAATCAGTTTGGTCTTCCTTGATGTAGGCTCTTAGACCCTGCTCAATGACGCGATTCATTCTTTCACATGTAGCATTGGTTGCAGGATGATATGAACTAGTTTTAGCATGTTTGATGTTGAATAGTTCTGTCATGGCTGCTATGAGTTTGGACATGAACTGAGCACCGCGATCGCTGACTAATTTGTCTGGTGACCCATAACGTGTGAGAATCTCTCGGTATAGAATGGATGCAACTTCAGTGGCTTCCTGGGTTTTCATAGGAAAACATTCTGGCCATTTGCTGTAAGAATCGACTACAAGGAG
>JAVTVY010038371.1:0-16749 GCA_036873755.1 Hanleya hanleyi | reverse complement strand
CATTTGCGGTAGGGTTGTGGGGTCTCGTTTTACTCGTCTCGTCATTTAGAACATGATAGGAAGTGTCCCGTGCGAATCGGTGAAATTTTTGAAAAAGTACGATATAGCCTCATATAGTCCCATACTGAGGGTATAGGACCGATGTTTGTCCCCCTGGGAAACGTACTTCTATGCATTTGCGGTAGGGTTGTGGGTCTCGTTTTACTCGTCTCGTCATTTAGAACATGATAGGAAGTGTCCCCGTGCGAATCGGTGAAATTTTTGAAAAAAGTCACCGAGCCCCATATAGACCCATACTGAGGGTATAGGTTCAATGTTTTATCCTACTGGGAAAACCACTTCTATACATTTGCGGTAGGGTTGTGGGGTCTCGTTTTACTCGTCTCGTCATTTAGAACACGATAGGAAGTGTTGCGGAGCGAATCGGTGAAATTTTTGAAAAAAGTCACCGAGGCCTGGGTAGGCCCATAGGCCTATACTGCATGGCTATGGGTGTATAGGCCCATACGGGGTGGACATGTTGGGGTCTAGGTGGGCCACTCATGGTCCAATGGGGTCGAGTGAGGTCTTATTTTGAAGCTCTCGTGGAGGAGCACTTGACTACACTAATGGTTCGTCCGTGTTCAATAGTCTGCGCATGCGCAGTCTGGCCGTAGTAGCGAAAGGGGACATTTTGGGTGCTATGTAGGGGTGTGTTTGGGTTAGAGATGAGCTAATCACGGTTCGAATGGGTCGTGTGAGGTGTCAAAGTGAAGCTTGTGTGGGGTAGAGTCAGAATGGTGTGTTTTTGAATGCAAGTCGCGTCAATCTGCGCATGCGCAGTTGATTGTATTAAGTAAAGTGGCCATTTTCGGGCAGTACATGAAGGTATTTGGGATCGAGATGGGCTATTCACTGTTCGAATGCTTCCTGGAAGGTGTCATCTTGTAGTTCTCGGGGTGTACATTCCGATTTGAGGGATATCCACAGCATCTGTGACGTCATTGGTGACGTCATCAGTACGAGTAGTAGCGAAAGTGAGCATTTTGGGGCAGTGAAGAATGGTATTTGGTGTAGAGATGGACCATCCGCGGTGCGAATGCGTCGTGTGAGATGTCATCTTGTAGCAACGCCCACCAACGCCATTCTTAATGCATCAACGCCCAGGTGAAATAGCTCAGAAGCTCTGATATTCCATGGAATTGTCACTAATTCTTCGAAATGCAGTGACGCCAGTCGACGCCCATCGTTACACCTTAACACCATGATATAGACCGGACAGAGAACAACAACAGCAACAACAACAATGATCACACATAAGAGAACAACAACAACAAGAAGTTTTTTTTCATATAGTTTATTCTCCCCAATGTTACATCATACCCACGTTGGGGAGCCGCGTTGGGTATATTTACAATTCAAGAATATTCTTGTCCAATCAGAGGCCACCATTTGCATCTGTCATATTCGTTCCTGTCCGTTAGATGTATTCTCGGCTACTCTTGTCCAATCAGAAGCCGCCATTTCAGAAAGTTCCATCTTCGGCCGTGTTCGCTCTGAACCGTTTGTTCTAATCGTCATCGGACAGGCCAGGATACCGTTGAGGAAACATATCCTCAGATAGTTGTTTGCGCATTCTGAGTATCTATCAGTGCATGGGTGAATACTTTCATCCGATGGGGGTGGTGGGTCAGGTTAACCACGAAGAACGTAACATTGGTGACCCTCTCCACTATCCACTTGGTGTTGGTACGCTGTTCATAGCCCCATTCTAAGGGATCCACAGTGTCCAGTTGGGTCAGCATCGTCTCTAGCGACGCCCGATTGGTGATTGTGAAAGGATGGTCGTACACTGGAATAGAAATAGCACAATTCACGCGTCATCTTATGGCATAAGATGTACCCAAATGCTACATTTAATGTGAAGGATGTAGGTTGGTCATTGAAGATGGCTTCCACGTAGCTGCGTAGACGGGCGAGGTCGGTCAGTCGGAAATTGTACAAGTCCAGTATAGGGCGATGACGGTGGAAGCAGTGTCGGATCATGGACCAATGGCGTCGATACATCTCACTCACTGGATGATCTTCGGGTAAGAGATCGCTGGGAACATCCACCGCATCTTCCAGAAAATGTTCGTTGTTGTCAGGCGTATGACTGGAAACAGTAATGCTAGGAACCGGCTGGATATCTAGGCTCTTCTGGGCTGTGGGTATAGGCGGGCTCTCCGTGATCGCATCACCAGTGGCATTCTCCTCCCCGGGTTCATCTTCAGTGGGTCTGTCCCTCCTGGGTGCCTCTTTAGTGGAAAGTTGTCCCTCATGCCGTGGTGACGGACCATGAATCAAACGTTCATGCCGTCTTAACTGACTGGGTCGTTTGAAGAGTTGACCACATTCTTCGCATGGACGCTTGGGTGGCCCATCGGCCTATCGTACAGCTATACCGGGCGGTTCCATCGTGCTTGGTAGCCTCATGGCGGCGCAAGTCGTGCCGGCGAGTGAATGATTTCGAGCACGTAGTACAAGTGAACATCTTGGTGTTTGACAGAGTGTCTGATGAAACGGCCAGGCCGTTTCCTTTTTATAGCAAGCTAGCTGTTGATCTATTTTTAGCACAATCAGTTCTAAACTAGGGGAAAACCCCTATCACCTCTAGCCAAAAGGGCTAATATCGGTCCCCGGGCTTATTGGGATCTGCCTATCAAGTCAATGGGGTGATGTGAACAACAACAAGTTCAGCAAGGTTCATACAGTTTATTATCCCCAAGGTTACATCATACCCAAGCTGGGGGAGCCGCCTTGGGTATGTTTAGTATGTTCACAGCAAAACAAATTGAAATATCAAACACCATGTTTTATTATTTAACGCACAGTCACATTATGTACAAGTGTTTACTGAGCTCAAGTCAACGATCAGCATGTAGACATAGAGACTATGTGCGGCATCTTATGGTATTCATCAGGGCGCGGATGACGCATTCAACCGATGGCGGTGGTCGGTCAGCTTGGTAAGGAAGAACGTGGCATTGGTGACCTTCTCTACGACCCATTGTATGTTGGGGCGTTGACGATGTGCCCATCTCAAGGGTTCCACGGTGTCCAGTATCTCCAGCATCGTCTCTAGTGACCCCCGGTTAATGATGGTGAGCGGTTGGTCAAACACATGGCTGTTATTTCTGGCATAATAATACCGTAACTGGTCCGTCTTTTTGTGACGTAAGATGTACCCGAAAGCAACATTCAATTTGAAGGCCGTAGTTTGATCTTTGAAGATGGCTTCCACGTAGCTGCGTAGACGGGTGATGTGGGTCAGTGGGAAATTGTAGATATCTGGAATGGGGCGATCACTGTGGAAAATGTGCCGTATCATGGGCCATTGGCGCCGATCGATGTCATTCACTGGATGGGCGTCCTGTAACAGATCGCTGGGAATATCCACTGCATCTGCAAAATGTCCGATGTCGTCAGGCGTATGACTGGCAACAGCAATGCTAGGGACTGGCTGGATATCTAGGCTCTTCTGAACTGTGGGTATAGGCGGGCTCTCCGTGATCGCATCACCAATGGCGTTCGTCTCCCCGGGCTTATCTTCACTGGGTCTCACCTTCCGCGGCTCCTCTTCAGTAGGAAGTTGTCGCCCAAACCGTAGAGACGGACCATGAATCAACCGCTGATGCCGTCTTAACTGACTGGGTCGTTTGAAGAGTTGACCACATTCATTACATTGTTCCTTCGCGCCCTCGTGGAGTGAGCGTTCGTGTCGCAGTAAATGATCCTCCCGATTAAATGACTGTGCGCAGGTTATACAAGTATATAGTGTACCGTTGTGGATGGAGGAATCGTGGCGTCGCAAATCTTCTGGGCGAGTAAACTGCTTCTGGCAAGTTGTGCAAGTGAACATCTTGGTGGTTGACAGAGTGTCTGATGAAACAGCCAGGCCGCTTCCCTTTTATAGCACGCTAGCTGGTAATCTATTTTTAGCACACTCTACCCCAAGTCGAGGATCGAGACTGAATCGCTTCTGATTGGACGAGAGCTCTGTGACGGATTTTAAATACTCGATTCTGTTTGGTGTACGTCGCTAAAGGTGACCGGAACTGACCTTTGACCCCGGCGCGCGCAGTGTAAAGGTTTCCACATTTGCATATGACCTTTGACCCCGGCGCGCGGTGTAAAGGTTTCCACAGTCATTTAATCGGGAGGATCATTTACTGCGACACGAACGCTCACTCCACGAGGGCGCGAAGGAACAATGTAATGAATGTGGTCAACTCTTCAAACGACGCAGTCAGTTAAGACGGCATCAGCGGTTGATTCATGCCCCGGTACCATGGCATGAGCGACAACTTCCTACTGAACAGGAGCCGCGGAAGGTCAGACCCAGTGAAGATAAGCCCGGGGACACTAACGCCACTGGTGATGCGATCACGGACAGCCCGCCTATACCCACAGTTCAGAAGAGCCTAGATATCCAGCCAGTCCCTAGCATTGCTGTTGCTAGTCATACGCCTGACGACATCGGACATTTTCTGGAAGATGCAGTGGATATTCCTAGCGATCTGTTACAGGACGCCCATCCAGTGAATGACATCGATCGGCGCCAATGGCCCATGATACGGCACATTTTCCACCGTGATCGCCCCATTCCAGATATCTACAATTTCCCACTGACCGACCGCACCCGTCTACGCAGCTACGTGGAAGCCATCTTCAAAGATCAAACTATGGCCTTCAAATTGAATGTCGCTTTCGGGTACATCTTACGTCACAAAAAGACGGACCAGTTACGGTATTATTATGCCAGTAATAACAGCCATGTGTTTGACCAACCGCTCACCATCATTAACCGGGGTCACTAGAGACGATGCTGGAGATACTGGACACCGTGGAACCCTTGAGATGGGCACATCGTCAACGCCCCAACATACAATGGGTCGTAGAGAAGGTCACCAATGCCACGTTCTTCCTTACCAAGCTGACCGACCACCGCCATCGGTTGAATGCGTCACCCGCGCCCTGATGAATACCATAAGATGCCGCACATAGTCTCTATGTCTACATGCTGATCGTTGACTTGAGCTCAGTAAACACTTGTACATAATGTGACGGTGCGTTAAATAATAAAACATGGTGTTTGATATTTCAATTTGTTTTGCTGTGAACATACTAAACATACCCAGGGCGGCTCCCCCAGCCTGGGTATGATGTAACATTGGGGATAATAAACTGTATGAACCTTGCTGAACTTGTTGTTGTTCACATCACCCCATTGACTTGATAGGCAGATCCCAATAAGCCCGGGGACCGATATTAGCCCTTTTGGCTAGAGGTGATAGGGGTTTTCCCCTAGTTTAGAACTGATTGTGCTAAAAATAGATCAACAGATAGCTTGCTATAAAAAGGAAACGGCCTGGCCGTTTCATCAGACACTCTGTCAACCACCAAGATGTTCACTTGTACTACGTGCTCGAAATCATTCACTCGCAGGCACGACTTGCGCCGCCATGAGGCTACCAAGCACGATGGAACCGCCCGGTATAGCTGTACGATATGTAGGCCTACACTGTCGTTTCATCGCCCAGATCATTTACAGCGCCATGAACGTTCAATTCATGGGCCATCCAAGCGTCGATGCGAAGAATGTGGTCAACTCTTCAAATGACCCAGTCAGTTAAAACGGCATGAGCGTTTGATTCATGGTGCATCACCACGGCATGAGGGACAACTTTCCACTAAAGAGGTACCCAGGAGGGACAGATCCACTGAAGATGAACCCGGGGAGGAGAATGCCACTGATGATGCGATCACGGAGAGCCCGCCTATACCCACAGCTCAGAAGAGCCTAGATATCCAGCCGGTCCCTAGCATCACTGTTTCCAGTAATACACCTGACAACAACGAACATTTTCTGGAAGATGCGGTGGATGTTCCCAGCGATCTCTTACCCGAAGATCATCCAGTGAGTGAGATGTATCGACGCCATTGGTCCATGATCCGACACTGCTTCCACCGTCATCGCCCTATATTGGACTTGTACAATTTCCGACTGACCGACCTCGCCCGTCTACGCAGCTACGTGGAAGCCATCTTCAATGACCAACCTACATCCTTCACATTAAATGTAGCATTTGGGTACATCTTATGCCATAAGATGACGCGTGAATTGTGCTATTTCTATTCCAGTGCCATCAACCCAGTGTACGACCATCCTTTCACAATCACCAATCGGGCGTCGCTAGAGACGATGCTGACCCAACTGGACACTGTGGATCCCTTAGAATGGGGCTATGAACAGCGTACCAACACCAAGTGGATAGTGGAGAGGGTCACCAATGTTACGTTCTTCGTGGTTAAACTGACCCACCACCCCATCGGATGAAAGTATTCACCCATGCACTGATAGATACTCAGAATGCGCAAACAACTATCTGAGGATATGTTTCCTCAACGGTATCCTGGCCTGTCCGATGACGATTAGAACAAACGGTTCAGAGCGAACACGGCCGAAGATGGAACTTTCTGAAATGGCGACTTCTGATTGGACAAAAGTAGCCGAGAATACATCTAACGGACAGGAACGAATATGACAGATGCAAATGGTGGCCTCTGATTGGACAAGAATATTCTTGAATTGTAAATATACCCAACGCGGCTCCCCCAACGTGGGTATGATGTAACATTGGGGAGAATAAACTATATGAAAAAAAACTTCTTGTTGTTGTTGTTCTCTTATGTGTGATCATTGTTGTTGTTGCTGTTGTTGTTCTCTGTCCGGTCTATATCATGGTGTTATGTTAGAGTGTTAAGGTGTAACGACGGGCGTCGACTGGCGTCACTGCATTTCGAAGAATTAGTGACAATTCCATGGAATATCAGAGCTTCTGAGCTATTTCACCTGGGCGTTGATGCATTAAGAATGGCGTTGGTGGGCGTTGCTACAAGATGACATCTCACACGACGCATTCGCACCGCGGATGGTCCATCTCTACACCAAATACCATCCTTCACTGCCCCAAAATGCTCACTTTCGCTACTACTCCCTCAAATCGGAATGTACACCCCGAGAACTACAAGATGACACCTTCCAGGACGCATTCGAACCGTGAATAGCCCATCTCGATCCCAAATACCTTCATGTACTGCCCGAAAATGGCCACTTTACTTAATACAACCAACTGCGCATGCGCAGATTGACGCGACTTGCATTCAAAACACACACCATTCTGACTCTACCCCACACAAGCTTCACTTTGACACCTCACACGACCCATTCGAACCGTGATTAGCTCATCTCTAACCCAAACACACCCCTACATAGCACCCAAAATGTCCCCTTTCGCTACTACGGCCAGACTGCGCATGCGCAGACTATTGAACACGGACGAACCATTAGTGTAGTCAAGTGCTCCTCCACGAGCTTCAAAATAAGACCTCACTCGACCCCATTGGACCATGAGTGGCCCACCTAGACTCCAACATGTCCACCCCGTATGGGCCTATACACCCATAGCCATGCAGTATAGGCCTATGGGCCTACACAGGCCTCGGTGACTTTTTTCAAAAAATTCACCGATTCGCTCCGCAACACTTCCTATCGTGTTCTAAATGACGAGACGAGTAAAACGAGACCCCACAACCCTACCGCAAATGTATAGAAGTGGGTTTCCCAGTAGGATAAACATTGAACCTATACCCCAGTATGGGTCTATATGGGGCTCGGTGACTTTTTTCAAAAATTTCACCGATTCGCACGGGGACACTTCCTATCATGTTCTAAATGACGAGACGAGTAAAACGAGACCCCACAACCCTACCGCAAATGCATAGAAGTACGTTTCCCAGGGGGACAAACATCGGTCCTATACCCTCAGTATGGGACTATATGAGGCTATATCGTACTTTTTTCAAAAATTTCACCGATTCGCACGGGGACACTTCCTATCATGTTCTAAATGACGAGACGAGTAAAACGCGACCCCACAACCCTACCGCAAATGTATAGAAGTGGGTTTCCCAGTAGGATAAACATTAAACCTATACCCTAGTATGGTTCTATATGGGGCTCGGTGACTTTTTTCAAAAATTTCACCGATTCGCACGGGGACACTTCCTATCACGTTCTAAATGACGAGACGAGTAAAACGAGACCCCACAACCCTACCGCAAATGTATAGAAGTACGTTTCCCAGGGGGACAAACATTGATCCTATACCCTCAGTATGGGACTATATGAGGCTATATCGTACTTTTCAAAAATTTCACCGATTCGCACGGGGACACTTCCTATCATGTTCTAAATGACGAGACGAGTAAAACGAGACCCCACAACCCTACCGCAAATGTATAGAAGTGGGTTTCCCAGTAGGATAAACATTGAACCTATACCCCAGTATGGGTCTATATGAGGCTATATAGTACTTTTTCAAAAATTTCACCGATTCGCACGGGGACACTTCCTATCATGTTCTAAATGACGAGACGAGTAAAACGAGACCCCACAACCCTACCGCAAATGTATAGAAGTACGTTTCCCAGGGGGACAAACATTGATCCTATACCCTCAGTATGGGACTATATGAGGCTATCGTACTTTTTCAAAAATTTCACCGATTCGCACGGGGACACTTCCTATCATGTTCTAAATGACGAGACGAGTAAAACGAGACCCCACAACCCTACCGCAAATGTATAGAAGTACGTTTCCCAGGGGGACAAACATCGGTCCTATACCCTCAGTATGGGACTATATGAGGCTATATCGTACTTTTTCAAAAATTTCACCGATTCGCACGGGGACACTTCCTATCATGTTCTAAATGACGAGACGAGTAAAACGAGACCCCACAACCCTACCGCAAATGTATAGAAGTACGTTTCCCAGGGGATAAACATTGAACCTATACCCCAGTATGGGACTATATGGGGCTCGGTGACTTTTTTCAAAAATTTCACCGATTCGCACGGGGACACTTCCTATCACGTTCTAAATGACGAGACGAGTAAAACGAGACCCCACAACCCTACCGCAAATGTATAGAAGTAGGTTTCCCAGGATGGTGCTATATCTCCCATACCCCATATAGGCATTTTCCCGTAATTTAGGATAAAGTCCGTATTCCGTATTTTTTCAGGAAAATTTTTACATACACCCACCCCGGAACTAGGGGGAGATAACTCTATTGATAGACAAGCCCCGTTAAGCCCGGCGACCTATATACCCCTCATACCCCATATAGGCATTTTCCCAGGTTTTTCGATAAAGTCCGTTTTCGGGTTTTTTTTTCAGGAAAAATTTTACATGCACCCACCCATGACTGGATGCCCCTTCACATAGGCTTCACATGGATACCTCATAGAACTCCATCGGCCCATTAGTAGCTCCCCTAGCTCCCAAAACGTCTATTTGCATACCCTTGGGCCACCGCGCATGCGCAGAAGGCCGATATGTCAACCCCACACCCAGTCCATTAGATGCCCCTTCATGAATGCTTCACTTTGATACCTCACTCGACCCCATCGGTCCACTAGGGGCTCCCCTAGTTCCAAAAAGGCTATTTTCATACCCTTCGGCCACCGCGCATGCGCAGAAGGCCGATATGTCAACCCCTCACCCAGCCCATTAGATGCCCCTTCACATAAGCTTCACTTTGATACCTCACTCGACCCCATCGGTCCACTAGGGGCTCCCCTAGCTCCAAAAAGGCTATTTTCATACCCTTCGGCCGCCGCGCATGCGCAGAAGGCCGATATGTCAACCCCAGACCCAGTCCATTAGATGCCCCTTCATGAATGCTTCACTTTGATACCTCACTCGACCCCATCGATCCACTAGGGGCTCCCCTAGCTCCAAAAAGGCTATTTTCATACCCTTCGGCCGCCGCGCATGCGCAGAAGGCCGATATGTCAACCCCACATCCAGCCCATTAGATGCCCCTTCACCTAAGCTTCACTTTGATACCTCACTCGACCCCATCGGTCCACTAGCGGTCCCTACAGATTGCCGAACACTTCCACGAAAACCCACGGGTTTGGGACTACTTTCGGTCCGCGGAGGCAGACCGCATCACCGCCAGACCGCATCACCGCGGAGAAATACATGCCCCCAAGGTCACGCCTCATTCACCCAGACCGGAAGTGACGTCATACCTGCGCACAACACTCCTGCGCACACCGCCTCAATACCGCCCCATTTTTTTTCTGCGCATGCGCAGTGAGGCGCTAAGTATTGAATTTACGCTTACTATACTACTTAGCTCTCTAGATTTGTATCTAATGCCGCTTGTGCCGGTGCTAGGGGCCGTGTGGTCATGTCATCCAGGTTGCCACATGAACAGGTACAACAAAAGCGTAAAATCTCAGAAAAAACAGTGCCCTGTTGACGGCTGCCCAATATCTGTTCTACAATGAAAACAACTTCATACAATTACAATAGCACAACTAAACAATGTTCATCATGGCTTTGTATGCTTTGCACACGTTTTTTCACATTATTTCTTACTACTTTTTTATCGAGTTTTTGTTCTCAAAAATCTGCTTATATTGGTAACCAGCAGCTGCTAAACACATTTCTGATCTTTATGTGTTGCCTTAACGGCTCCTTCATCGATCCGAAAATGTTAGTACACAAAATGTGTTTAGAAACTGGTCCCTGGATAAAGTTAAGCATGAGGATTAGTCGCCTGGAGACTGTTCTTCTCACAGACTATTTCTCCGTCCAACAAAATGACCCCAAATATCGATGATTGGTTGATTGGTTGTTTGAAGTTTAACGTCGCGCCTAACCTTATTGTTCACACGGCGACGATGACCCAAACAAACATAACCTAGCAAAACCCTAACCCTAAAAATAACCTAACCAAAACTACAAAAAAAATGAATTTCGAATTTTGAAGATTAGGCTGTACACTGGTGATCACAATGGATCGTTAGAGAGCCTAATTTGTATGGCACGTTAATCTACCTCCTGTGCCAGACAAACATGGTATGGTAAACCATGCTGCCCTAAGCTGGAGGGCCCAAATATCGATGATCATGTGACCTGAAGCAAAATTGGTTCCTCAGTTGCATTTGTATTAGGAAATATGGGCTTATTGTCGAAGAAATAACCCATTCTTGGAAGTACCAGGCAACAAATAAGAAGTCTGTAACCTATTGCGGTTTGAGAGTTATAACGTTTCCAAAAATGAGACGGCTCCGTCGTGTAACATTCAATTGCACTCTAGTGGTGCAGTTGAATCGCTATAGCGAATTTGACAACGCCCATTGAATAGATGAGGTCAACAAATGACCAAAAAATCGGGTGAGTACCATTTAACAGCTTAATAGTGCGGAAAATTGTTTTTTTTACATCTCTAAATCTATCATAGCTGCAATCTGCCATAACCCGGTCAGGCACTATTGATATCACTGCCTACTGATATGGAAAATACCCTGGTCAGGCAATGTTGATATCACTACTTATTCTTCATACCCTGGTCAGGCAATGTTGATATCACTACTTATTCTTCATACCCTGGTCAGGCAATGTTGATATCACTGCCTATTCTCAATACCCTGGCCAGGCAATATTTATATCATTGCCTATTCTCCATACCCTCGTCAGGCAATGTTGATATCACTGCCTATTCTCCATACCCTAGATGGACAATATTATCACTCCGTATTCTCCACCCTAATTGGGCAATATTGATATCACTTCCTATTTTCAATACCCTAGTTGGGCAATATTGATATCACTTCCTATTCTCAATACCCTAGTTGAAATCAGCCGAATTCTATGTTGATATATCCCTTTCCTGACACAAAATGTTTATATTATGTACATGTAGTAAAATATGTCATAAAAAAGACACTTGACCATGATCTTTTGTTATGACCCTCCGTTGGACCACCTCCACCATCACGATGACAGAAAGCCGCTCATTCCAATCCTTGACCTCGCTGAACACCAGCACCGGTAGTTTAAGTACTGCAAGCAGAGATTCTACCAAATCAGCCAATGTTCGGAGTGAGTCAATCAGCCATCTCTAAATTCTACACTACATGTACTTTACTAGTAAACAATAACTTAGCTTTCAATCTCAAAAATCAATTCATCTGCACACATGCTCCGTGACAGGCAATACGCCTTGCTAATTAATTATTTCTTCATATAAAGCCTGATGTGATTGATGCAACACCGAGAATATTGGTAATCTTAGGGACAATCCACATTTGTATGGGAGGTAAGTAGTATACAAAGCGTCAATTGAACAAATGGCGCGTCACTGCGCATGCGCGAGTTTCAGAAATTAGCATATGACCTTTGTGACGTCACGTGTCATCCAATCAGAAGCGAGTATTGATGTCACGTGGGATGTGGGTGGATGGTGGGAGGTGGGTTTAAGATGGCGGCGTGGGTGGATGGTGGGAGGTGGGTTTAAGATGGCGGCTGGTGGGTGGATGGTGGGAGGTGGGTTTAAGATGGCGGCGTGGGTGGATGGTGGGAGGTGGGTTTAAGATGGCGGCGTGGGTGGATGGTGGGAGGTGGGTTTAAGATGGCGGCGTGGGTGGATGGTGGGAGGTGGGTTTAAGATGGCGGCGTGGGTGGATGGTGGGAGGTGGGTTTAAGATGGCGGCGTGGGTGGATGGTGGGAGGTGGGTTTAAGATGGCGGCGTGGGTGGATGGTGGGAGGTGGGTTTAAGATGGCGGCGTGGGTGGATGGTGGGAGGTGGGTTTAAGATGGCGGCTGGTGGAGTGGATGGTGGGAGGTGGAGTTTAAGATGGCGGCGTGGGTGGATGGTGGGAGGTGGGTTTAAGATGGCGGCGTGGGTGGATGGTGGGAGGTGGGTTTTAAGATGGCGGCGTGGGTGGATGGTGGGAGGTGGGTTTAAGATGGCGGCGTGGGTGGATGGTAGGAGGTGGGTTTAAGATGGCGGCTGGTGGGTATGGATGGTGGGAGGTGGGTTTAAGGTGGCGTGGGTGGATGGTGGGAGGTGGGTTTAAGATGGCGGCGTGGGTGGATGGTGGGAGGTGGGTTTAAGATGGCGGCTGGTGGGTGGATGGTGGGAGGTGGGTTTAAGATGGCGGCGTGGGTGGATGGTGGGAGGTGGGTTTAAGATGGCGGCCGGTGTGAGTGAGTGCAAGAATGTATTCATCCGCGGTCATGTCTGGCGGTGATTCGGTCGCGGGAAAAACCTTCTGACACGGACTTTACCGAAAATACACGGACTTTAACGAAAAGACACGGACGTACACGAAAAGACGCGAAGGTGAACGCCATTGTGGGAAACCTCCCACAGACAGGTCAGTACATGCATTTCTATGTTGTTCACGCATAATAAAAGGATTGATCTGTAATCTGTGTTGTTGTTGTTGCTCCCTTTTTTTGGACTAACCCATCAGAATAGTACGTATCACGGACTACACCCGTAGAGCTACATCTGGTCTATAAAACACGTCCCTCTGGATCCCACACCTTCATTTCTACAGAGCCATGGCGGAGATCCAGCCCCATGCGACTCGCATTTTACAGTATGCCACCGTGGTGAATTCATTCACGGGTTACCGAGCAGTGGTCCGGTCCATGTTTGCAGATGGCGACGACAACGAGGGACGACGCCAGATCCTGAACGAGTTCACAGAAGCGGTCCTCCACAGAGTGCACTCGATGGAGAGGCGTGCCATCACTCACCACTACTGGACTATGACAGCCATCCTTGATGCTCGCGCTATGGACCAGGAGCGCTCACGCCGGAACCAGCGCCGGCTGGTTGGCCTCATACTAGTCTGTGCCCTATTGACCCTGGCGCTGTGGTATTGACACTATAAATACGAGGGTCAGACAGAGTGTGTGTCATTCACCGTTCGACATTTGGACCAAGCATGTCACCCGTCCTACGAGCCATCCTGCCCCTTACACCCCGGGTGGGGTTACACGTCTATGAAGATAAAGTCACCCTGGTGGAAGACCGTGGAGCTATTTGCTGGGCGCCCGCTGAGACCGTATCGAATACGGTCACACTACCTCGTGACGGCTGGACCAAATTTAAACGGGTGTTGAGCGGCGAGCTCGACGGAAACCTCATCCACATAGACAATGCCATCTACGTATACCGTGCAACCTTTTTCCTACGCCTGGGCCGCTACCAAGATGCTACGCGAGGCTTCACCCTAGACCCCGATCTGTGGTCAGCCTTGGAGAAAGTGGTGCCTATTGTGGACCAGCTGTTTACACCGGACGAGCGATCATCACACCAGTTGGGGTGGGCTCGTGCTATTGAGGACGCGCTGGCTGAACCCCATGAACAACTACATGAACCCGACGACGATGCCATTGATTACCCGGCTAGACTCAGTCAGCCCAGTGATATGACCACCTGATCCTTTTGATCTCACGGGGTTCTCCCTATAAATACGAGAGACAGTGAAATGTGGTACCATTCACGTACTGACCATGACGGAGCATATAGTACTGGCGTATTTCAGCTTGACCCCCGAGGTTTTCCTGCACGTGTATGCGGATAAGGTCGATATCATGGAGGAGGTGGGAGACGTCTGTGATGCGGACCCTACACAACCGTGCCCGGTTCACATTCGTCTGTCCCGGGAGGGCTGGACCAAATTCAAACGGGTGTTGTCTGGTGAACTGGACGGCGACCTCATCCACTTGTGTCACGATGTGTGCATCCGACGCGGCCCTTTCTTTGCTCAATTGGCTCGGCTAGATGGAGGTACAGTGCATTTTACCCTTCACCCTGATCTATGGTCTGCATTGGAAGATGCCGTGGAAGATGTGGATGAAGTGCTTATCAAGCGGTCATCAGACGAGTTGGACTGGTCATTTACCATGGCCACTGTGGAAGTCCACGAAGAAAATCAGAAAGAAACTCCGGCCCAAGATATACCCGTTATAAATAAACGATAGAGCCAGGGTGCATCATCATTTTGTCACCATGAAGCGCTGGGAGAAGGTGCTGGATAACTTATACTACAGTCCCGACAGTCCGGCGGCCTATAGTGCATTGTCGGCTCTCTATCGAGCGGCCAAACCCCAGGGGGTACAACGTGCCCAAGTCCGAGATTGGTTAAGAAGACAAGACACCTATACCTTACATCGATCTGTCCGTCGCCATTTTCTACGGAACCGGGTCATCGTGGGAGGAATAGATGCCCAGTGGCAAGCGAATTTGGTCGATATGAGCGCCTTTGCCAAACACAACGATGAGAATCGGTATATCTTGACGTGCATCGATATCCTATCCAAGTATGGGTGGGTGGTACCCATCCGGACGAAAACGGGGGCAAATCTCATAGCGGCGTTCAAAGACATCTTCAAGACCGGGCGCAAACCTTTGTATTTGCAAACCGACGAAGGCACGGAATTCCTCAACAGACCGTTCCAAGCCTTTCTCAAGAAACAGGTGTTTTTCTTCCATACGTACAACGAGACCAAGGCTTCCGTGGTGGAGAGGTTCAACAGGACATTCAAAGGCCGCATGTATAAATATTTCATCTATAAGAATACAAGGCGGTACATCGATGTTCTCCCGAAACTGGTGAGGGGTTACAATCGAGCCTATCATCGAAGTATAGAGAGAGCCCCCATTACCGTGACCCAACGCAATGAAGCCCAAGTCCGGCGTGTCTTGTACCCCAGGCCATCGCAGCGAACGACGAAGGCGGTGTGCAAGGTCGGGGACCCTGTACGGATCAGTAAAGTCAAGGGCAAGTTCGAGAAAAGTTACTTGCCCAACTGGAGCGATGAGCACTTCCTGATTAAACGGCGCCTACCCCGACAGCGGCGAGTCTGTAAGAACTGGAAGAGTCTGTATGAACTGGAAGATCTCCAAGGGGAAACGTTGCTGGGGACGTTTTACGAGACGGAATTACAGCCTATCGTAAAAACACAGCAAGACTACTACACGGTGGAGCAGATTTTGAAAACGGAACGTCGACGTGGCAAACTGTTTCATTTCGTAAAATGGCAAGGCTGGCCCAGTTCCTTCAATTCCTGGGTCGCTGCCAACCAGGAGAAACGACTATAAAACCAGACACCACTGCCGTCCTCCTTCATTCCACGTCCGACCACAGTGCTATGGACCAACAGCAGCTGCCTCCGAAGACAGCGTCTCGCAAAACGCGCAAAGCGCAAGTGGTCTTTGAGGTGCTATTGCTAACCCTGCTGAGTGTGTTGTACGGAGGTGTGTTTTACGACGTAGCCTATGTCAGTACGTTACTTAACCAACTGAGAACACCAGCCATCAGTGAAACGGGTCTACAGAGAGCACCGGTCGTATCGAGCCCAGTCACCACCACCACCACCACCACACCCCGCGTACAAGCCACGTCGAGCTCTACACTTACACCAAGTACACCTACTACGTCTCAAGACCCACCGGATTTCATCCCTCACAGTGAACCGACCACCCACGTTGTACCCACCCCCAGCACCATCTCTGAACGTGAACAGACAGCGACGACCGACGTTGTACCCACCACCACTCCAGTTCACTCGTACGAAATTTACAAGAGCGTGTTACCACGACAACGGATACACCTCAAACCATGGACCCTCGGTGGCAGCATCCCTTCACTTGCGTCATCGCAGGACCGACGGGCTCCGGCAAAACGCACTTCGTCAGGAAGCTCCTTCAACACGCCGACAGCATGATCACTCCACCCATTGCCAGAGTCGTGTGGTGTTACGGAGAATGGCAGGAAGCGTATGCAGCAATGCCCCACATCGCGTTCGTGGAAGGCCTACCTAACCTGGCCGATTTGGAACCCGA
>JAVTVY010038370.1:0-15979 GCA_036873755.1 Hanleya hanleyi | reverse complement strand
ATCCTTGGCACGCACATTCAATGGATGAAGGCACAGACTGCTTCAGATCTGCAAATATAAGGCCTGCCTATCCACAATCTCCATCCCCCACCGGTACCCCACTCACTCCCTTCATCCCCGCCTCCTTCCCCAGTTGTGTTTTTGATTCAGTGAAATGAATAATAATGCAATAACAAAATAACAGTGGTCATTAGTTAAAAGAACTAACAAAATGTGACTGTCAATGAATTAATAATAAATTTGAACTGAACTCAGTGAAAGAAAGCATAGCATGCAACACAAAATATTATACAATAATTGTTAATATTTAGTCAATTCATATTGAAGTTTCGAGCAAAGTTGAACCTTTTCCTGCATGTATTATAAGTAAGTTCTTCTGAACAGGACACTTTACCTGAATGTTCAACTATGATGAATCGTATATTTATCCAACAATTTGAGTTTCAAGTTATAAGTTCTTTGAAATATCAAGTAGCCAATAGTATAAAGCAAATATACTTGCCATTTCCAGTCATCAGAACATTGACATCATCCACCTTCGAAGACTGCCAGCATACAAGATGGTAGATGAATGAAGAATGCGAAAATCACCCGTCTGGGAAATATCTGTTACCAACAGTGCGCGTAAATATGTGACATGTATTTTTTGTAGCAATATGGGGGAAAAAATAGGAAATATAGGAATTTTTTCCAAAAAATAGGAGATTTATAGGATCCTATAAAAAAAATAGGAAAAAATAGGAAATATAGGAGGACTGGGACCCCTGTGTGACTGTATCATGGAATTTGCTTCCACAGCTGAAAGACCATAGAGCTCCAGTGCCACCGTGTCGCAATGTTAATTGGGACAAGGCCACCCAATCCGACATTAATCAGTATACGCTGATAACTCAAAGAGCTCTTTTCGTTCGCTGAAGCCCCAGCTGCTGTTTATTGTACCGGTAATTGTCTCAATACCCCAGAGCATATTTCTCATTGCGACCAGTTGAACTCTTACTACAAAAGTATTGTACAGACACTGCTGGCAAGCAGCTATGCTAGCATTCCTGAACACAGTCCGTCTTCCTATAAACCTGTCCCTGGCTGGAATGATTTTGTGAAAGAACACCACAACGCTGCCAGGATGTCTTGTCTTCCGTGGCGGGATAGCGGTCGCCCTCGTGAAGGCCCTGTCGCGCTACACATGCGTCGTGCTAAATTACAATTTCAATATGCTCTTCGCCGTTGTAGAAGACAGGAAGCATCTTTACGCGCTAATGCACTTGCAACTGCACTCTCCAAAAATTCCGCTTCAGATTTTTGGAATGAAATAAAGCTTGATAATCGCATGAAGTGCGACCTATCCAACTCCGTTCGTAACGCAACTGGCCAAGATGCTGTTGCTGAGATGTGGAAGCAATTCTATTCGTCTCTACTGAACTCTAACAGCTCCACTCGTCATAAGAATTGTGTGATGCAGTTTATCGATTCCGGTTCTGAGGATAATACTCCACGTAACGTCCCTCGAACTTTGCTATCTGACATAATTGAATCACTTGAACTAGGGAAATCTCCTGGTAAAGACAACCTGTCCGCGGAGCACTTCAAATATGCCTCCGATATCCTCCTTGATCACGTTGGTAACCTTGTTGAGGGCATATTTAATCACTGTTATGTTCCGCCCGACCTGACCAAAGTCTGCATTGTTCCCATTGTAAAAAATAAATCCGGGAACATTACTGACTGTGACAATTATCGCCCGATCGCCCTGACTTCTGTGTTCTCGAAACCCAGGGAAGTCCTGTGTTTGTCTCATTTCTTGACGCCAGTAAAGCGTTCAACAGGATAAATCATTGGACATTATTGAAGCGTCTAATCGATCGGAATGTCCCGCGATTCATTATTGCTCTGCTCTGTCATTGCTAATACTGTTATATGGAAATGGAATAGGTCTTTGGATTATGGACGCGGATATTCTCTAATGGACGACGGCTGGATTATGAATGACGGACTAGACGCTTGTAATTGAAACATGGTGCAAAGTTTCTGTATCCGATGGGGTTGTGCGTTCTCGGAGGGATTCCCTGCTGGAAATGGAGTTCGTCAAGGTGGTATTATGTCTCCTCTGTTTTTCAACGTCTACATTCACGAACTCGACATTAACATATCTCGGTCCAACTTAGGATGTAATATTGCCGGTGTCTTCTTTAACCACCTGATATACGCTATGCCTTATTAGTCCTCTGCCAAGGGTCTTGACTTTACTAGACATATGTGATGATTTTGCGACTGACAATGATATTGTCTTCAACACGAAAAAATGCTTATGTATGTGTTTTCGCCCAAAAAAGTTCAATGACCTGAAAGCACCCTCTGTTAAACTGTCTGGCTCACAGCTGAACTATGTTGACAACGCCAAATATCTTGGTCATTTTATCTCCAGTGATCTCACCGACAGTTCTCTATATGTTCTCAAGATATTAAGAAGCAACTGTTCTCGTCGTACTGTACTAGCATCTATTGCAGCCATCTGTGGTCTTTGTACTCGCCATGTAACCTGAGAAAACTGCGTGTGACATACAACAACGCATTTCGCTGGTTAATGCACTTCCCCCGTAATTGTAGTGCTACTTTCATGTTTGGAATTAACTCCGTACTCAGCCTTAATTAGGTTATTCGACGCCAGATCAATTCTCTACGGAACAGACTTATGTCATCAGACAACTCCTTACTTGCAACTTTGCGGCTTTCCGATCTGTCTCAGACTTCGCGTCTAATTCGCCATTGGTCTCACCTAATTTATGTAACGCGCCAGTAATTTTGTCTTTTGTCTGCCATCTTATTATTTATTTGTCCATTCTATAGACCATTTGTGTCTGTAATAAAGAATTATTATTATTATTATTAATATCAGCCTGATGTATGCAGGTCGTATTCGTCAGTGACGGAATCGATGTGGAAATCAGTATGTGAGTTCTGTTCCACGCACAAGGAGATTTGAGCCTACAGACGTCTATCAACTCTATAGCAATGTCGTCGAACTTCTATCGCTTGCTGTCAGCGTTGATGACAGGTAGCCGTAGTGTTTCACTGTTACCGCAGTGTTGGCGATAGCATCGTAATAAGATAATGACAGCAGCCAATATGTGTTTCTTATACTGAAGCCCGTTTATTTTCATCGATGGCTCCGTGAAACTGCAAAGACACAATAATACAAACAATGTACATTGCTTACAGCTCACAATCACAATACTACGAATAAGCAATAAACAGACTTCATACAGGATCCGTTATTTCTACTGTATTACGTTACATACGGAGTAGACCTACAATCCAAATCTGAGAACCTCGAAAACTAGGTCATTGAGTTCATACTAGAAAATTATCAATCTACAATCATTTGGCACGCAAAATAATTACATGTGCGAGTTGCCTAGAGATCAGTAGAGAAAATATGAAAAGAAATACTAACCACTTTGGTCCTTCACATCATCAAAAAGTGAACAAATATAAACCGTCTGACGACAACGTCTGGCTCAATTCTTTGGCGCTGTTTACTCGCCACAGACATTGCAGTTTATATAAAGCATGGAATGTTACAGGATAAAACGAAACAGGACTATTACTGTAAATATTCCCCAATGTCAGACTGACTGACATTACAAGAAATGTTGGGTCGTATTTTTGCATAACTCTGAAAATGTATAACATGCTTTCCCCTTTACACTAAATAAAAATATAAAGAAGTTTGTTGACAATTCACTTTCACTTTTGAAAGATATTTCAATGTCAACTTCATATACTTCCTTCGATCTTCAAGGTTTCCAGTGGTAACATATTAATCATTAAAAGAGTCTCAATGCAGCCATGGTCATGACAACGTTCGAAGATGCAATACCTTCCGTATAGTTAATTAAAGCAGACATTCTATATTAATTGAGTATTGAATCTGTGGTTGAACGGCGGAAGAGCTCCGTAGAACCTATCAAGGTATATGGGTGTATACATACACTGACGGCGATATCAAATTGTTCCTTATTCTGGAGAGAGAGAGAGAGACAGCGAGAGACAGAGATATTGCACCGTTTTTAATGTCTTATTTATTCCAAAATGTTATATAACTTCATTTGCCATGATCCAATAACATTTACTGTAATTGCTTCATGGGGATTACAACATGTAATCAAATGGATGTAAAGAGTTCCAAGCAGAATGCACTCCCATTAAACAGGAATAGTATTTTTTGTTTAACTTCTGAAGACTTAGTCAACACCAAAGGTTTTCTAACTATCTATCAACCACTTTTTGATAGATCGATTTTTCACTGTATATGCGAAAGCCATATTGGTGTTATAGCGACATGGTGTTCCAATGAGCCGCCTAACAAAGTTTAACTCGGATACAATATAATCTAAAAGAGTGACAAGGAAATTAATTTTGAAGAAGAATATTGGTCAGGGATGGAGGTGCTACTTAAAGGAAATGTTCGGGTATGGTGAAGCTATATTTCAACTGAAAGAGCTAGTCGAATGGTATTCAACTGTATTTTGTTTTAATTTTTGGAATTTATTTTAAGGCAAAAATAGTTAACCAAATGCTGTGATACCGCCAAATTTACCAAACTTCAGGAAAGCGCCATTGTATTATCAATGTTTATTACATATTACAACAAGAATTGTATGTGTTTAGTATTTATATAACAGAATGGGGAAAGTTTGACATGAAGCTTTTTTAATAAAAATGAAAATCTAGAAAAGGACGTCCTCTATTTCATTAATCTAACCTGTTTGCTTTGTCTTTACATAATGTAGCGTAAAATAGCTGTCTATTGGAATTGCTCGGCTACATTTGGGGTCATTGGACTTTATTGTCAGTACTCCGGCATCTTTTCACACCACCTGTATATGTTGTGTTTAATTTAATAGGGCTGCTTCAGGAACATTCCTATTCTTATTCAGCTATTATGAGAGATTAAATTCGACATCCAGAAGTCTAACCTCGTCCAGGAAGTAGTTCTGACTTCATTATTGAAATACCTAATTCATAAGAAATCGAGAATTTAATCTTCGATTCCCGTCAAATGTTACCTCTGATCTGTGTTCTTTTTTTTCAAATCAATTTCGAAGTCGTTTTCCTCAATATTTTATCTCAGACACGCTTCGATTGCTACTGATTCTCGTATTATAGACGCGAAGTTACGGACACGAAGTTACGGACACGAAGTTACAGACACCAAGTTACGGACACGAAGTTACAGACACGAAGTTACGGACACGATGTTACGGGCACGAAGTTGCAGACACCAAGTTACGAACACGAAGTTACAGACACGAAGTTACAGACACGAAGTTACAGACACGAAGTTACGGACACGATGTTACGGGCACGAAGTTGCAGACACCAAGTTACGAACACGAAGTTACAGACACGAAGTTACAGACACGATGCTACAGACACGAAGTTACGGACACGGAAGTTACAGACACGAAGTTACGGACACGAAGTTACAGACACGAAGTTACGAACACGAAGTTACAGACACGAAGTTACAGACACGAAGTTACAGACACGAAGTTACGGACACGAAGTTACAGACACGAAGTTACAGACACGAAGTTACGGACACGAAGTTACGAACACGAAGTTACAGATACGAAGCTACAGACACGAAGTTACGGACACGAAGTTACGAACACGAAGTTACAGACACGATGTTTCGGACACGAAGTTACAGAAACGAACTTACGAACACGAAGTTAGAGACACGAAGTTACAGACACGAAGTTATGAAACGTATCGGCAAAGATCGTGATTACTACGATCGTACTAATTCTATGATATGGAATATGGATTATGAACGCGGATATTCTTTGATGGACGACGGCTGAATAACTAATGACGGACCAGAAGCTTGTAATTTGCTATCAGTGTGATATTGCGGATATTGTCGACCATGGGTATGGTGTTCGGTAAGGTGTAAAGGTTATCAACGTTAGTGATGGACCAAAAAATGCCTGGTAATATAGTTCGTTGTCGTTGTTGTGCTGTTCACGTGAGCCGCGTACTCTTTATAAATCCCAATCTCCTCCCAAGACTAACGGCTGCCTATTTAAGGACGGATAGACAACTTCAATGTAGTGACATTGACCTCGGGTTGGAAAGAACATTTGTTGCATGTTGAAACGTTTATTTCTGTTCGACCAATAAGGAAATCTAAGTTAGACCTAGCAGATTAAATCGCCACACGATACGTGTTCTCATCGTTGATGCAATAACCCTACACCGACCATTAGTGCGTCTTTATATAGCATGACGTTGTACTTCAGTACTATTTGACATGTAACTGCGTCATACTGTCCGAAAAGAAACTATTACCGGAAGGCATAGCACAATTTGTTACGCCCGACTATCTGAGGTAAAGGATTGAATAAATGGTTGACGTCACCATTGACCGTCTTTCGTGATGAAAATATCCAGTGAATTTGATAATTCCTTGGATACAGAAGATATTTTTGCCAAACGTACAACCAAAAAATTCTAATTAGGTTCGATTCAAATAGTGAAATAAATTTTTGTGCTGAAATTTCTTTCTATATCAGCACACGAATTAGAATTCATATTTGAAATCGAGTGGAGAAATGTTGGGTCGTATTTTTGCATAACCCTGAAAATGTATAACGTGCTTTCCCCTTTTTCAGGAAATAAAAATATAATGGAATTTTGTTGATAGTTCACTTTCAATTTTGAAAGATATTTCAATGTCATACACTTCCTTCAATCTTCAAGGTTTCCAATGGTAACATTTTAATCACTAAAAGAGTCCGATTTCCCTAATGCAGTCGTGGTCATGACAACGTTCGTAGGTGTAATACCATCCGTACAGTTAGCTGAAGCAGAAATCTTCAATCTGAAGCTGAAGGATCTGTAGTTGAATGGTGTGGAAGCCGCTCCGTAGAACCTAGCAAGGTATATGGGTGTACCTATATACTGACGGTGGGTTCAAACTGATCCATATTTTGGAGAGAGAGACAGAGATAGACTGACGGAGAGAGATATTGTACCGTTTTGAATGTCTTATTCATTCCAAAATGTTGTATAATTTTATTTGCAATGACCCAATAACACTTACTGTAATTGCTTCATGCGGATTACAACATGTAATAAAATGGATGTAAAGATTTCCAAGTAGAATGCACTCCCATTAATCAGCAATAGCATTTTACGTTTAGCTTCTGAAGACTTAATCAATTACAAGCGTCTAGTCCGCCATTTATAATCCAGCCGTCGTCCATTAGAGAATATCCGCGTCCATAATCCAAAGACCTATTCCATTTTCCACATAACAGTATTAGCACCAAATTCAAAAAGACAATCATAGTATACATAAACATAGGCTTGATTCCTGCAAGAGAGAAGCGGTCAACAGTTTTCAATGATGCCGGCAAGACATCATGATGTTCCAAAAATATCAAATCCGTATCGCTGATCAGTATTCTTAATCCATAATATTCGTTGTAAAGTCGTTATCTAAAGAATGATGTATCTCAGTCACGTTTTGATTGTGCCTGTTCATATGAGTACCATGAGGATCTTGAAGTGCATGGGTTCATACGGCCCCTAGCCCCGGGTTAAGCGGAATTAGACACAAAGTTACGAAACGTAGCGCCATAGATCTTGCACGCTACGTTCGTATTTTGCTATCAGCATGCGATATGTATCGCCAAATTTGAGAAACTTTGAGTGGAGGCGTTTGGTGGAATAGCCCTGTTTTATAAGTTTCTGCAACAATGTTTTGTGACGCTGATTAAAATCATCACATTTAACACAGGATCTAGCAAATGCTACTAAGCGAGATATGTATACGCCATATGCAGGTCCAACTGGAATATTACTATCCAGATAGGGATAGTTTACGATGTCGAAATTGTAATCATCTCTTTTGTCATAAAGTCGACGAGAGAGAATGCCCGCTTCATTTTTATAGAGATATAGATCTAAAAATGATGTGCCTCTAGGGCTATCTGTAGTTTCCTTCAAATCCAGTGAAGGTGTATATATATCCTTCACTGCGTCATTTATATAGCGATTATCCACAGCGAGAAGATCGTCTATATAGCGTTTGGTGAATGAGAAGGAACGGGCTTTGAATGGATCGGTTTTGGAAAGCGCCTGCATATAGTCATATTCATAAGAGAACAGATACAGGTCAGCCAACAGGGGTGCGCAATTAGTACCCATTGGAATACCTATATGCTGTTGATATATTGTGTTGCCAAATTTCACATAGATATTTTTAATGAGAAATTCAAGCAACTCTATAAACAAAGGAACATCCCATGAATGATATCTCTTGTATGTAGTAGAGCTAAAGAATGCTTTATGGCTTCCGACATTAATATATCTACGATCAGTTTTCTTGAACACAGATACTATTAATGAACTTAGATGGTCAATAAGGTCCTGATGAGGGATTGTAGTATAGAGAGTCGAGAAATCCCATGTGGATACATGTCTGTACGGTATGTGACCTTTAGCATCAAGTTTTTCCGTAAGAAATTTCGAGTTTTTCAATATCCACACACATTCATCGCCAGAGTTCTTAGAAATAGCGGCGCAATACCTTTCCCAAAATGCTTTTTACCTCCTGAAGGGCCCTCGTCAATAGGGTTGAAAGAAGCTTGGTGGTGCAGCTTCTAGAACCAGCTATGAATCTAGCTTTGTATGGTGATTTATGCATTTTGGGAGTCCAGTCATTTTTGGTATGTCGTTATGATTGGTTGGAAGACGAATACCTCTTTACCTGAGAAACTTTTTGTGATTGTTAAATAAATCTTCCAGAGTAAATGCAGTTTGTGAGTAAGTAGACGTATTTGATGAAGATATGTCTACACTCAATTCTTTAACCAGCACCTGGTAATAGTAATATTTACATATGAATAATATATTATTCGGAGCTTTGTCTGCTGGGACTATGACGAATTTACTCTGGAGATTTGCTAGAACTTCTTGCGAATTGAGGTTTCTCAGAACTTGTTTTGCTTGGGGAAGAGTACTTCTGTCAATATGGCGGATTGTTTCAACGACCTTGCCCTTGGTGAGGTCCAGCCAATCAGCGAGTACTGTAGGTTCAACTTTTCTCGCTTAGACCAATCAATAACGTACTGTTCCAATGCAGACAGGACTATCTTCTGGTCGGCCTTCAGATTTATTCTTCTCGGCTCTCTATATTTAGGTCCTTTCATCAGGAGTAATTTCAGATCCTTATCACTCACCACATCGAGGTCACCAGTCACAATATGTTTGCATGGTGTATAGATAAAGTTCGACGATTCACAATCACAACTATATAGCCTCCTGACGTGTATAAGTTCCAGTCAAACTCCTGGACAGCATTGGAGTAATTGAATATTTTGGTGGCTATAGATTTAGTGTACTTATATGAAATGCAAGGAGGTTCGGTGAACTTAAAATAGTTTGGTACAGCGTTGCGTACCTCTGGATCATTCAGGATTCGAGGTAAATTAATGATGTCCAGTCCTTTATCTAAGTAGTTGAGTTTCAAGAAAAGCCGATCTTGAGGTTTCGATTATGTTCACTGGACGATACAACCGAAAATACGCTATATCTTGACATACTTTAATGATTTTTGATGGTATTATATTTCCTGAAGACGCAGATTGTTGTATATCTCTGGCTATTTGATCTAAAGCTCTCAGAGGTAACGCATACAGAACTGTACGTAAGCTATGTATACTATTGAGTGTGTTAGTTAAACCCACTAAGTAATTTAAAGTGATATGATCGTGAATCATCGAACTATTAAACTTTCGCCAACTATGGCTGCGTTGTCTCCGCTGATGGGGTTTAAATAGTTGGGTAATGTTGGATATATTTGAACGGCGGTTTGTAGCATTGCCGAACCCACTGACATTATCATTTAAACCAAACGGAAACACTGACCCAAGTTCTAGCATCCAGAATAATTCCCGCTCTCGGATTTTTCTCTCAAATCCAAAAGGAGAATCCTTAGTAGATGGATAGACGACGTCTATGATCTGAATACTAAAGTTATCCCAGCCGTGGTCGGGTCCAGAAAAATGCCTACCTATAAGCAATTCCTTTTTCTTAACGGATTTTCTGTGACCGTTCACCCTAAGATGGAGTCTTTGGGTGGTCTTGCCAACATACTGTTGACCACACTTCTTACAGGAAACTAAATAAATACAGTTTGTAGTAGAACAACTAAGATCAACATACGAGTTAACAGAATATGAGTTACCAGTTAACGTGGAACTAAATGAAGCCGAAGTATTAAAGAGTGGACACGTGAGACATCCACGATGTCCACACTTAGAAATTTTGAAATTATTACATGTAGAATTTGGTGCTAAACAATCATCAAGCGCAATATTACAAGGTTTGATGTCGTGGCCTTGCTTTGCTGTCAGAAATGTATCTGTCATTTGGATTGAAAAAGGTCTTAGTGCATTTCGAACTATTAGAGACTCGGCCGAGAAACCTGCACTAAGGTTCCTCGGGTCTGTCTTCATATTTTTTCTTATAGTTGTGCTCATTATGTTTGTTGGGTGTGCAGGGGCCCGGCCTCGGGGACAACTTGTCCACCAGCAGAATCCAGACATACACAGGTTAAAATTACAAGCGTCTAGTCCGTCATCCATAATTCAGCCGTCGTCCATTAGAGAATATCCGCGTCCATAATCCAAAGACCTATTCCATATTCCATATAACAGTATTAGCACCAAATTCAAAAAGACAATCATAGTATACCTAAACATAGGCTTGTTTCCTGCAAGAGAGAAGCGGTCAACAGTTTTCAATGATGCCGGCAAGACATCATGATGTTCCAAAAATATCAAATCCGCATCGCTGATCAGTATTCTAATCCATAATATTCGTTATAGAGTCGTCATCTAAAAAAAAAAGATGTATCTCAGTCACGCTTTGATTGTGACTGTTCATATGAGTACCATGAGGATCTTGAAGTACATGGGTTCATACGGCCCTTAGCCCCGGGTTAAGCGGAATTAGACACAAGTTACGAAACGTAGCGCCATAGATCTTGCACGCTACGTTCGTATTTTGTTATCAGCATGCGATATGTATCGCCAAATTTGAGAAACTTTGAGTGGAGGCGCTTGGTGGAATAGCCCTGTTTTATAAGTTTCTGCAACAATGTTTTGTGACGTTGATTAAAATCATCACATTTAACACAGTATCTAGCAAATGCTACTAAGCGAGATATGTATACGCCATATGCAGGTCCCACTGGAATATTACTATCCAGAAAGGGATAGTTTACGATGTCGAAATTGTAATCATCTCTTTGTCATAAAGTCGACGAGCGAGAATGCACGCTTCATTTTTATAGAGATACAGATCTGAATATGATGTGCCTGTAGTGTAGGGCTATCTGCAGTTTCCTTTAAATCCAGTGAATGTGGATATATATCCTTCACTGCGTCATTTATATAGCGATTATCCACAGCGAGAAGATCGTCTATATAGCGTTTGGTGAATGAGAGGGAACGGGCTTTGAATGGATCGGTTTTGAAAGCGCCTGCATATAGTCATATTCATAAGAGAACAGATACAGGTCGGCCAACAGGGGTGCACAATTAGTACCCATTGGAATACCTATATCCTGTTGATATATTGTGTTGCCAAATTTCACATAGATATTTTTAATGAGAAATTCAAGCAACTCTATAAACAAAGAAACATCCCATGAATGATATCTCTTGTATGTAGTAGAGCTAAAGAATGCTTTATGGGTTCCGACATTAATATATCTACGATCAGTTTTCTTGAACACTGATACTATTAATGAACTTAGACGGTCAATAAGGTCCTGATGAGGGATTGTAGTATAGAGAGTCGAGAAATCCCATGTGGATACATGTCTGTACGGTATGTGACCTTTAGCATCAAGTTCTTCCGTAAGACATTTTGAGTTTTCAATATCCACATACATTCAACGCCAGAGTTCTTGGAAATAGTGGCGCAATACCTTTCCCAAAATGCTTTTACCTCCTGAAGGGCCCTCGTCAATAGGGTTGAAAGAAGCTTGGTGGTGCAGCTTCTAGAACCAGCTATGAATCTAGCTTTGTATGGTGATTTATGCATTTTGGGAGTCCAGTCATTTTTGGTATGTCGTTATGATTGGTTGGAAGACGAATACCTCTTTACCTGAGAAACTTTTTGTGATTGTTAAATAAATCTTCCAGAGTAAATGCAGTTTGGGAGTAAGTAGACGTATTTGATGAAGATATGTCTACACTCAATTCTTTAACCAGCACCTGGCAATAGTAATATTTACATATGAATACTATATTATTCGGAGCTTTGTCTGCTGGGACTATGACGAATTTACTCTGGAGATTTGCTAGAACTTCTTGCGAATTGAGGTTTCTCAGAACTTGTTTTGCTTTGGGAAGAGTACTTCTGTCAATATGGCGGATTGTTTCAACGACCTTGCTCTTGGTGAGGTCCAGCCAATCAGCGAGTACTGTAGGTTCAACTTTTTCTCGCTTAGACCAATCAATAACGTACTGTTCCAATGCAGACAGGACTATCTTCTTGTCGGCCTTCAGATTTATTCTTCTTGGCTCTCTATATTTAGGTCCTTTCATCAGGAGTAATTTCAGATCCTTATCACTCACTACATCAAGGTCACCAGTCACAATATGTTTGCATGGTGTATAGATAAAGTTCGACGATTCACAATCACAACTATAGCCTCCTGACGTATATAAGTTCCAGTCAAACTCCTGGACAGCATTGGAGTAATTGAATATTTTGGTGGTTATAGATTCAGTGTACTTATATGAAATGCAAGGAGTGTCTGCGAACTTAAAATAGTTTGGCACAGCGTTGCGTACCTCTGGATCATTCAGGATTCGAGGTAAATTAATGATGTCCAGTCCTTCATCTAAGTAGTTGAGTTTCAAGAAAAGCCGATCTTGAGATGTTTCGATTATGTTCACTGGACGATACAACCGAAAATACGCTATATCTTGACATACTTTAATGATTTTTGATGGTATTATATTTCCTGAAGACGCAGATTGTTGTATATCTCTGGCTATTTGATCTAAAGCTCCCAGAGGTAACGCATACAGAACTGTACGTAAGCTATGTATACTATTGGGTGTGTTGCTGATTTAAACCCACTAAGTAATTTAAGTGATATGATCAATGAATCATCGAACTATTAAACTTTCGCCAACCATAGCTTTTGATGTCTCCGTTGATGGAGTTTAAATAGTTGTGTAATGTTGGATATATTTGAGCGGCGGTTTGTAGCATTGCCGAACCCACTGACATTATCATTTAAACCAAACGGAAACACTGACCCAAGTTCTAGCATTCAGAATAATTCCCGCTCTCGGATTTTTCTCTCAAATCCAAAGGGGGAATCCTTAGCAGATGGATAGACGACGTCTATGATCTGAATACTAAAGTTATCCCAGCCATGGTCGGGTCCAGAAAAAATGCCTACCTATAAGCAATTGCTTTTTCCTAACGGATTTTCTGTGACCGTTCACCCTAAGATGGAGTCTTTGGGTGGTCTTGCCAACATACTGTTGACCACACTTCTTACAGGAAACTAAATAGATACAGTTTGTAGTAGAACAACTAAGATCAACATACGAGTTAACAGAATATGAGTTACCAGTTAACGTGGAACTAAATGAAGCTGAAGTATTAAAGAGTGGATACGTGAGACATCCACGATGTCCACACTTAGAAATTTTGAAATTATTACATGTAGAATTTGGTGCTAAACAATCATCAAGCGCAATATTACAAGGTTTGATGTCGTGGCCTTGCTTTGCTGTCAGAAATATATCTGTCATTTGGATTGAAAAAGGTCTTAGTGCATTTCGAACTATTAGAGACTCGGCCGAGAAACCTGCACTAAGGTTCCTCGGGTCTATCTTCATATTTTTTCTTATAGTTGTGCTCATTATGTTTGTTGGGTGTGCAGGGGCCCGGCCTCGGGGACAACTTGTCCCCCAGCAGAATCCAGGCATACACAGGTTAAAATTACAAGCGTCTAGTCCGTCATTCATAATCCAGCCGTCGTCCATTAGAGAATATCCGCGTCCATAATCCAAAGACCTATTTCATATTCCATATAACAGTATTAGCACCAAATTCAAAAGACAATCATAGTATACATAAACATAGGCTTGTTTCCTGCAAGAGAGAAGCGGTCAATAGTTTTCAATGATGCCGGCAAGACATCATGATGTTCCAGAAATATCAAATCCGTATCGCTGATCAGTATTCTTAATCCATAATATTCGTTATAGAGTCGTCATCTAAAAAAAAGATGTATCTCAGTCACGCTTTGATTGTGACGGTTCATATGAGTACCATGAGGATCTTGAAGTACATGGGTTCATACGGCCCCTAGCCCCGGGTTAAGCGGAATTAGACACAAGTTACGAAGCGTAACGCCATAGATCTTGCACGCTACGCTCGTATTTTGCTATCAGCATGCGATATGCATCGCCAAATTTGAGAAACTTTGAGTGGAGGCGCTTGGTGGTGTAGCCCTGTTTTATAAGTTTCTGCAACAATGTTTTGTGACGTTGATTAAAATCGTCACATTTAACACAGGATCTAGCAAATGCTACTAAGCGAGATATGTATACGCCATATGCAGGTCCCACTGGAATATTACTGTCCAGAAAGGGATAGTTTACGATGTCGAAATTGTAATCATCTCTTTGTCATAAAGTCGACGAGAGAGAATGCCCGCTTCATTTTTATAGAGATATAGATCTAAATATGTGCCTGTAGGGCTATCTGTAGTTTCCTTCAAATCCAGTGAAGGTGGATATATATCCTTCACTGCGTCATTTATATAGCGATTATCCACAGCGAAAAGATCGTCTATATAGCGTTTGGTGAATGAGAAGGAACGGGCTTTGAATGGATCGGTTTTTGAAAGCGCCTGCATATAGTCATATTCATAAGAGAACAGATACAGGTCGGCCAACAGGGGGTGCACAATTAGTACCCATTGGAATACCTATATCCTGCTGATATATTGTGTTGCCAAATTTCACATAGATATTTTTAATGAGAAATTCAAGCAACTCTATAAAAATAGAAACATCCTATGAATGATATCTCTTGTATGTAGTCGAGCTAAAGAATGCTTTATGGCTTCCGACATTAATATATCTACGATCAGTTTTCTTGAACACAGATACTATTAATGAACTTAGACGGTCAATAAGTTCCTGATGAGGGATTGTAGTATAGAGAGTCGAGAAATCCCATGTGGATACATGTCTGTACGGTATGTGACCTTTAGCATCAAGTTCTTCCGTAAGACATTTTGAGTTTTTCAATATCCACATACATTCAACGCCAGAGTTCTTAGAAATAGTGGCGCAATACCTTTCCCAAAATGCTTTACCTCCTGAAGGGCCCTCGTCAATAGGGTTGAAAGAAGCTTGGTGGTGCAGCTTCTAGAACCAGCTATGAATCTAGCTTTGTATGGTGATTTATGCATTTTGGGAGTCCAGTACATTTTTGGTATGTCGTTATGATTGGTTGGAAGACGAATACCTCTTTCCCCGAGAAACTTTTTGTGATTGTTAAATAAATCTTCCAGAGTAAGTGCAGTTTGGGAGTAAGTAGACGTATTTGATGAAGATATGTCTACACTCAATTCTTTAACCAGCACCTGGTAATAGTAATATTTACATATGAATATTATATTATTCGGAGCTTTGTCTGCTGGGACTATGACGAATTTACTCTTGAGATTTGCTAGAACTTCTTGCGAATTGAGGTTTCTCAGTACTT
This sequence comes from Hanleya hanleyi, assembly GCA_036873755.1. NCBI lineage: Eukaryota > Metazoa > Mollusca > Polyplacophora > Lepidopleurida > Hanleyidae > Hanleya > Hanleya hanleyi. Next base: position 154 of record JAVTVY010038370.1, on the reverse strand, counting down.
GTTTTGCTTGGGGAAGAGTACTTCTGTCAATATGGCGGATTGTTTCAACGACCTTGCTCTTGGTGAGATCCAGCCAATCAGCGAGTACTGTAGGTTCAACTTTTTCTCGCTTAGACTAATCAATAACGTACTGTTCTAATGCAGACAGGACTAT